>JBAKGM010000412.1:10174150-10188824 GCA_037177215.1 Asparagus racemosus | reverse complement strand
ATATATCCTACTGCTAAGGTTTGGGCTTGGATCTATCGCTCCAAAAAGTATACATTTTGTGCATCAAATGAAAGATGTTTAAATTAAGAACTAAACATCAAATGTGAGCCATTTACATGTTTAGGGAGAAAAAATACGCGTTTTGTGGCTTCTGATTTGTGCATCGACTGACCTAGAATGTATGGTTTTGAAAAGAGATTTTGTAGGCATATGGTTTACAATATTCTAAACGCAATAAGGTGTTTCACACTGTTCGATTATAAAATTATAACAGTCAAGTGACTCAACCTTCACCACAAATTAGGAGTTTTGGCATAGTGAAAGGGACTTCAAAATCGTCTCAGAGCAACCCAGGTTTAAATCACACTAGCCACATATTTACACCTAGTAGTGTTCTCTTTCTTTTCCTCTATATATAAAGGCGGAAGTGGAGTATGTCCATCCTCTTCCATCAAGATGCGGTAACAAAAATACAATAGCCCAAGAATATATATTGTTCATTTCAAGTTGAGTGATGTTGCTCATGTTCTTCTATTTAAATCAGTTTCAGCTAACTACGTCTTTTCTTTTGAACCTGATGTTCTCGCCTCTAGATGTTGTTTTCTTTCCTCTGATCTATCAGAACTCCTAAAACCTTCGGAAAATTAAACTCATGTTCACAATTTTACAGGTTCCACACAAGTGGGCAATTCTTCCACCTCATCAGCTGCAACGTCACAAGCATCCCGGGCCTGTGCTGCTCAATCACTAAACCAATCCCAAGATAAAGGAACCTCAAGCCTTTTGCTTAAGGCTCGACCACCACCAATGAAGAAACCCGGAATCCCCGGAAAGCCTTTGGTGGGCCCCAATCCCCTAATCCAAGCAGCTGCCTTTGCTGCAGGGGGTCGCATCGCCAATCCATCCACTGCCGCTTCATTGTTCAAGGCTGCCCAATCTAAAAATGCAGTTCATATTAGACCCGGATTAGGTTCTCTACCGATGTCGTCGGCCATGGCAAGTAAACCTTCTTCCATTAGCAACAGTTCAGGACCACAGTATACACTAAACCCTATACCAGCTCGACCTGCGAGTTTTGGTACAACTCTAAGTTCACAGAGGTCCTCTCAGCTTGCAAGTCCTTTAACTAGCTGCATCACATCAGCAGACTCCAAGAGTGAAGCTGTTCAGGGTCCCAATTTACTGCAACAAAATGCTGAGGAAAAGAGCCCAGTTGGTAATGATACCTCTGATACTTCGGTAGAAGAGTTAGCTGATGCAAAGACCAAGGTTGTACAAATGCATCGATCAACTTCACCTCTGAGTAAGAGTCAAACTGTGGTTGAGAAAGGAGATCACTTTCAGAAGGAATTAGCTGTTGAACAGGCTTCGATAAGTGATAGTGGCGGAACTCAGATTCAAGTTAAGGACTTGAAAGAGAGTAAAATTGGAGAAGGAGAGTGTACTGGGAGCCAAAATGTGAGTGAGAAACAATCGGGAACAGCTAAAGCAGTGTCTGAAGATGAAGCTAAGGACTCTAGTAAAAAGAACAGTATAACGCCAGATAACAAGTTGCTGGTTGATGGGCAGTCTGCAGATTGAGAGACGTGGGTTATGCCTTTTGGCTAGCGTGGGTGGTAAAAAGAAGGGTTAATTGATGATGGGCCCCTGTACTATTACAGATGGACCCCTCGTGGTTGTACAGTTGTAGATAGACCCTCCAAGTGAAACTTTTTGAGGAAGATTTTTTTTTTGACAAATGGACCCCCGAGGGTAAAAGAGTAAAAAAAAAAATTATATTTCCAATTGTAAGGGGTATATTGGCAATTGGGCAATAGTAAGTGGGGTATATCATCAATCACCCCTAAAATGATGATAGACTTGGCTGATTTCTGGAGAGAATAGAGGGGGAATGGGAAAGGGCGAGATACGAGGTTCAAATATCTGAGAAAAGGCAGTCACTTTTGCTCATTTATGAAAGCAAAATGAGAGGACTTGTTGATAATCAATAATAGTTGGAGGGCCTTCTGCTGACTTTCGATATGGACCTAATTTTCACTTCGATCCTTCTTCAGTGCAACTGGTAGTAAAAAAGTTTGCGGACTGTGTTGAGATTTAAGTTAATGAGATAAGAGTTAGGAAAAAAAGAGATTGTAGAATTGCGGCATGTAGAGGTACCCTGTTGAAGGTTGTTTTGTTTAATTTTCTACATTTAATTTATGTAAGCCTTTGCTCTTTTCTGAAGGAAAGCTTGTAATCTTAATTCTTGCATGATAAAATTGTGATGAAAAGAGAGCTATGGGATACCTCATAACAAGAATTTGGTCTCTTGAAATGGTGTTGCAATTGTGTTAATTTTGTCTCTGTGAAAGTTATATAGCTAAAGGTTCATTTGGAAAGGGATTCTTTAGATCTGGACTGTGATATTCTGGTGAAATTTTATTTATTTGACTGCTGGAATTTGTATGTGCCATTTTTCGTATTAGCCCATGTATATAGTCAATATTGCAGTTTGGCTAGTTTTGCTGATTATTGGCATTTTGTGATCACAGGGTTTGCATGGTTGTCTGCAATCATATATATTGCGTTACTGACCTAAAAGGGAAAAGCAAAATACAAGTGATGCCCAAGAAGAGCTGAGAGAAGAACTCATGAGGGAAATTGGAGGGTTCCTTTGGATCTTCATAACCTTCTTATAAAAGGTGCGAGTTCTCCAAATTCGGAAATTTCTTTTTTATTTATAGCTCTTTAAAATTTCATAGGCACATATTAATTTTTTGAAAAATTAAAGTGGCAGCAATCTAGTCCTTGGTCCTGTTACATTAACAAGGAGAAAATGAGAAAAACTAATTCACAACTGTTAGTTAAACTTGCAGACATATTCCTGGGGTAAAATAATTCCAAGTTTCCAATAATTATTTGTCTTATAGGTAGTTGGAAGCAATTAATGCCACTTTTTTTAATAAGGGAAATTTCACCAAACCCCCAATAAGTTTGGGTCTTTGGCAATTAACTTCCCAAAAGCTTGAAACCCTCAGTAAACACTGAATAAGTTCGCAAATTTTATAAAACCACCGCAATGTTTTTTTTTCACGTCATCTCCCTAGTGGTGTAAGCCCATATTTTGAGTTCTCGAAAGGAGAATGACATAAATATTATAAAGTAATTAGTGGGAGTTAAGTGAAAAAAATCAAAACATTTTGCTGGTTTTTTAAAGTCCCCAATCATATTAGGGGTTTAATGAGGGTTCCAAACTTTTTTAGGGGGTTAAGTGCCAAATAACCAAACTTGTTGGGGGTTTAGTGAAATTTACTCTTTATAATAATCAGAAGAATGCTAACATAAGAATGTATCAATAGTTTTGCTAATATTTCAAGCTTAATGTCTCTAATCCAAATTGGCACTAGGGTTATTCGTTAGTTTGGATGGGTTTCGGTGTTCTTTTTGAATTTGGATCCTCTCCACAACTAAAAACTAGTGGACCACTACTTTTCATTGCAACATTTAATTATCTAGTGTGTGATTGTGATTTCCTGTAAATCTAACATTCATCATACTTCAACATATTAAACTTACTCTTAATTTACACTCAAAAAACCATAACCGTTTACTAGATGATCAACGATTGCGATAGTGTAGGGGTCTTTCCACTATTTTTTGATATGGTTTGCCTATGGATTTTTTACAACCAGATTATCGAGCTTGCCCTGTGATTTGTTATTTTAGAAATATATTTATTATTATACATTTGTTTTGATAAAGTGACCGGCTAATGGAATATAGAATTGTGGTTTGGGAGCTTGACGGTATCTAGGCAGGAAATTTTTTGAGGGAAATTTTGTCAGCAGAAATGGGGTAGTAATAAAGTGCATAACAAGGACTGTCTTAATTTGGAGGTATTATTCACTGTGTTTGCTAAATGAAAAACAACATAAGCAACCGGGAATGGGAGCGAAGAGCATCAGAGTTTCATGTGCCGCTTATAGCGCTTCTAGACGCTCTCTTTCAATTTCTCTTAATTAAAAAGCATTAAATTATTATATCATGCTGATCCATTCTTTCATCTCTTATTGTTTTTTTTTAACAGGACATGATTAGGTTTGGATTGAGTGGCAATAGGAAACTTGTTTGTAAAAAATAGATGGATTATCTAAATGAGCATGTTCTTTTGAAAAAACAGAATACATTCAAGGAAAATTTGAAATAAAATCAGATCTACTGGTAGATAGCCAAAAACCTAAAATGTTATTCATTTATCTTATACTATTATAAAGATTTTGAGGGTAAATATACAATTATGGAATATTTGGAGGGTATATAGCCAAAAACCTAAAATGTTATTCATTTATCTTATACTATTATAAAAGTGGATTGACATGTTAAAACATTTCTTTCCAAAATGCCCTCTAAAAAGACATACATGCATACATAAAACATATGCATACATGCATTTTTTTAACGAAAAATTTATACATACATAAAATACATACATGTACATCTATACATTAAGGCACCCCTTCAAATGCTTCTCATAATTATTCATCGGTTTCATAAACCCCATTAACCCTCCTTAATACCAATATTGACAACAAATTAAACTCACCCTTTCAAATTTCTATCACATATAACTTCTCAATCACCTCAACATTTCTACATTTAGGTAATTATATATAAAGTTTATATGTTCTACAAATGAGTGGAATGTCCATATATATATTTGTTTTTATTTTTGGCATGCAAATGTTACATACATACATAAAATGCATACATATACATCTATACATTAATGCGCCCTTTCAAATGCTTCTCATAATTATCCATCGGTTTCATAAACTCCCATTAACCCTCCTTAAGACCAATATTAACAACAAATTAAACCCATCCTTTCAAATCCCTATCACATATAACTTCTAAATCACCTCAATATTTTTACATTTGGGTAATTATATATAAAGTTTATATGTTCAATAAATGAGTGGAATTTCCATATATATATTTGTTTTGATTTTTGGCATGCAAATGTTGTTGGATTGTGATCTTTGTTTTTTGTTGTTGAAGTCGTGGCAGCCATTTGGGATTGGAATGCCGGCCATGTCAAGGTGATGGCTTCAAAAATGTTGCGTGATGAAAGAATGTAAATAAATAACTATATAAGGTTCATTGATATCCTAGCAGTACTCTTCTTACTATTTCCCACTCTTATTAATTTTAATTTCAAGAATGTATTATTGTCATTCATTGATCGCTCCCACTGTTCCCAGTCTCCGATCACGAAGCTGGCTGCGGGAATTAGTCCAAAGATGTTTCGAGAGAATCCTTAATTGTCCTTGGAAATTTTGAGTAAGAACATAACTTATGTACTTTTGTACATAATAGCTGGTTGAATGAGAATTTTGGTACAGTTTTTAACTTTTGAGTATTTTGTTTTTTTTGTGCTTGGTTTTTAACTTTTGAGTGACGTCAGTGTTTGAAGGTTATGGAAGGAAGTTGTTTTTTTGTGCTTGGTTTTTAACTTTTGAGCGACCGTCGGTGTTTGAAGGTTATGGAATGAAGTTGATGATACTTTATTTTCATGTTTGACTTGAGAACATATGTTCTGCAAATGCTAAGAACAACTTAATTTTTCTTAATTACATGGAGATGACCCTTTCTCTCTCTTGTTTAAAATAACAAAGGAGAATGGGGAAATAGTCAACTCTACATCACCGTATTCATTAGCTAAGGTCATCGATGTTAAAAGTCCTAATATTTTATGTTTAATTACAAAGAAATTTCATGTAGCAAATTAAATGCTAAGATGACTGTGATCTTTTGAGTTTTATGGAGGATTAAAGTAGGATGATGTAAGTTTTTATTAGTAAGGTTCATCCTGCAAAGAGTTCCTACATTTTATATACTTTTTTCCCATTTACTGGTTGGCATATTTCCCCGAATACTGAAAAAAGTAGAGAAAGAAAGGAAGAGGAAGATAAAAATATTTTGAAATTTTATTCTGATATTAGTTAAAACAAATTATAAATAAATTTTATAAATAGATTAATGAGGATTATAGTTTGTCTATTTATAAAAATAGAGTAATTGGGACTGTAAACATGTAAACATCAGTCATCTTTTCTACAATTTTATAGGGTTATTTTGTATTAGCCCCTTACACCTTTCATATTATGGAATTAGGACCCAAATCATTGTAATTGCTACTAGGTCCCTTAATTCTTAAGCTATTCCTCAACATTGGAATCGCTATTAGGTCCCCAATTCTCAAGTTATTTTGAAATTAGTCCCTCATATTAATAAGAGAATAGCAATTAAAGGGATTAATTTGAAGCAAATATACTTATGAGAATTATGAAACCTAATAGAAATTTTGATGACTTAAGGGATTAATTTCCCTCTTATTGGGACTTCTACTCTTGATTGGAGGAGCTAATTTTAAAATTACTTAAAACTAGAGAATTTAATAATAATTTCAATGATTTAAGGGACTAATTTCAAAATAACTTAAGAATTGAGAGACACTGTAGCAAGTTTCATGATTTGATTGGGTAATTCTGAAATATGGAAGATTCCATGGACTAATATTGAAAAATAACCCTCCAAAGTCTACAACATTTGTTTAACTAATAATTCACTTTATTCAAACCATATTTACTTATTTTATGGTATAGCTTAATTTAAAACAGTTAAAAGAGTTTGTTGAATAAAACTTTAGAATATAAAACAAATACATACACGTGCCACTCACGTGCACTATACTAGTACAAATTGAAAAGCATGAAAGCTTATTTCAATGAATTGAGCTTTTTTCACAGAAAATCATCAATATCTAATACTTTTATAAAAGTAGGTTGTCATGTTAAAACATTTCTTCCCGAAATGCCCTCCAACACATTCATTCACACATACGTGAAGATAGATACATGCTCAAGTTTTCATAACCTCCCCATTGCTTGCACATCCATGCATACATACATGAAGATATACATACTCAATTTTTCATAACCTCCCAATTGATTGCCATTAATTTTTAAATTAAACACCCACTCATAATGCTCCTCCACTAACTCTTGCTACACTAAATATAAACTTATTTGCACTAATGATAAATAAAGTTACACTATTCCTCTCCCACCAAATCACTATAAATAATTGTAGAGAACCGGTTTTTCTATAAACAAAAATAATAATAAGAAAATGAAGAGTTTCATAACTGAAGTTAGTATATGGGTTATTGTGTTTATAATTAATATGGGAGTTTTGAATTCCAAAAGCCATAGAAACTTTAAAAAAAAAACCTAAATCCCTAAATCTTCAGTTAAAAAAAAGGGAAAAACAAAAAGGGTTTGAGATCAAAGAAAGGAAAAAACGTTGAGAACCAGAGAAAGGAAGAGATCGAAGACAAGCTTGTAAGTGGTCAGTTATTTTTGTTTTGATTAGAAACATAGATAGAAAATACATTTTTCGGCCACCAGCGTCACCTCTGTAAATGTCCGGTGATCTCCAGTCATTTCTTAGACCGGATCTTCGCCAGCGGTGCTCAACACAGCCACTGAACCCAATTCAAGTTGATGGATTCTGGAGCATCAAGGAAATAGAGAGATAGAAGAAGAAAAAGGAAATTGATATTAGAACCTTAACAATATGAAATATTAGTTTTAGGTTCAAAAACCTATAAAAAGATGTTTCAACATGAAACCTAATTAATGGAAAGTTTTCCTTTTGACCCATTAAACTAGGAAAGTTGCTGTTAGGCCCAAGTTCTGTTTAAAAAGGATAGAAATAATTTTTTAGAAACCCCCTAGAAACTAGAAATATTAGTTTTATACCCAAAATAGTTTGAGTGTGGAATCTTTAGTATTAGAAAATTTATATGCTTATATACTAATAGGTTTGATCGAGGAGTAGGTTCTTGGAGTACGGTTCTCCCAAAGTTTTGTCAAATCTCTTGAGGGAATAGATTTCTTCTCATTAGTTATTTTAATCTATTAGATATTATTTAAATGATAATTTTATTTTGTGTAGAGAAATTATGGATCAGACATGTTATTCTGTTCATTTTAAGTAATTGTTAATAAATTTGAATCGTGATAGTTATTTATCTTTTACAAGATAAATATTATTTATTATATGAGATTATTGAAAATATGTCATTTCAAATTTACTGTTCAAATGCATTTATTAAAGAGTTCTATTTGATTTAAAAATATATTTATTTGTTTAGATTCATGAATATTCTATTTTCATGAAATTGACATGAGAAAAGTTTGCAAAAGTGTTTAAGCTTTTTTTTGCTTTTCATACAAGTGGAAATAGCAAGTGATACATTGAGCAAAAAGAATGTGTTTTAAATGTTAAAAATCTTTAGAAATCCACTATGGGTGAAGTGATTTGTTTAAGCCTACCATATGGTATTGAATATACCGACAAGTGTTAAAGTGGGCTTTTTTGCAAAAGTTAAATGACCTTCGGGCAACCTTTAGTAGTGTTAGGTATATTCTATCCCTAGGTTGATATATAGTGATTCGATGCGCCTATGCTACTGGGATATAATTTTCGTAGCCTTAGTGTGATAACGGAGGAGATTTGCAAAATATGATTTTACAGTATTTAGTCCTCATTCGTATTATTTCTTAAATTTTATAGAAATTATTTTATGACACTTTCACATGCTATTAATCAATGTTTCTCTTGTTCAAAAATTATATGTTTTCCAAAATTATTCTCTTTAACAGTAGCTTATTTAATTTAATATTGAAAATTTCATAAACTTGTCTGGTCTGCTAATGATAAGTTATCTGCTCACTAAGTGTAAACTCACCACGTTGTTTTTCAAACTTTTTCAAATGAAAATTAGATAACTTTATCTGTACCTCGGAGCTTTGGAACATGAGAAGAACCTTGAGAGAGTTTGATGCTGAAAATTATAGTTATACTAGTCATGCTACTATGCTTTTGTAATAAGAGTCTTTTGACTCGTGAACTTGTTATAATGTAGTTTTTACTTGAGACTTCTATTGGTCAATAAAGTTTCATTTAAGTGAAGTTTATTTGTAATATAGAAGTGCACCGCAGACTTAGCATGTGCTTTTTGCACGTGTTACCGTTGTCATGCATCTAAAAATAAGTCGCGCATTTTGGGGCCATGACAAGTTGTGGTATCAGAGCCATAGGTTTAGAAGTCCTAGGCTCAGAAGTCTATTGTTACTAGCTTTTAGAAATAAGTTTTAGAATTGCTTTTAGTGATCATTGACATATTGCTTGTTTACTTTATAACTAGATGGCTAGGAACAACACAAACACTCCTTCAACTTGAGAAAGTGATTTGCACTAGACTTTGGAACAAATGTTTGGTGGTAGAAATGCACGTGGATCTGGTTCTGGAGGAAATCAAATGGATGCAACTACTATGCTACAGATGATGCAAAATCTCACTATTGTAATGCAAAATCAAGAGCAACAAATTAACCAGCAGCAAGAATCTCGAGACAATGATCATCCTCGACTACGAAGCTGTATGGCGAAGTTTAAGAGGTTGACACTGCCTACCTTAGAAGGAAGTGTTGATTCTATGGTAGCTAAAGACTGGATCACAGAGATGGAAAAGGTTTTTACTTATATGAAGTGTCCTGATGGAGAAAAAGTGGCTTATGCAATCTATATGTTAAAAGGACGTGCATATGGCTGGTGGCAAATGAAGCAGAGGATTCTGGGAGATGGTGCTGATCAGATATCTTGGAAAGAGTTTAAGAAAGTCTTTTATGAGAAATACTTTCCAAAGACTGTTCGCCAGCAAAAGGAGAAGGAATTTTGTGAACTGAAGCAAAATGATAAAACTGTGGCTGAGTACGAAGAGGAATTTACTCATTTATCCAAGTTTGCATTCTAATTTGTTACAACTGGAGAAGATAGAGCACGTCATTTTGAGGAGGGTCTGCAACCCGAGATAAGGTTTTAAGTGAGCTTATTTGACCTCTCCACTTATGCGGCGGTGTTGAAGAAAGCTTTAGTGATTGAACAGGAGCGAAAAGAAATTTTCTCGTGATATGAAGAAGAGGTTCATATCGGATGGATGTGGAGGGCCCAACAAGAACTAGCAAAACAAGAGACAAAATGTGGATTCAAAAGAAAGCCTGATCATGAAGCGGAGAATTGTTGGAGGGCTACAGGTGCTTATCTGAGGTGTCGTCAAAAGGATCATAAGATTGCTGATTGTCCCAAATTAAATGAAAACCCAACTCATAAGGCATCTCAACGTGATCAGCGTCCTCAAGTGAAAGCTTGAGTTTACTCTCTAACCGAGCAAGAGGCTCAAACAAATAATAATGTGGTGTCAGGTACTCTACCTATATTTTCTACTTTTGCTCGAGTACTATTTGATTCAGGAGCTTCGCATTCATTTATTGCTACACAATTTGCTAGAAAACAAGAGTTGACATGTGATACTCTAGAGCATGAAATGCATGTTAGTACACTAGGAGATAGCATACTGATATCTAATAAGTATTGCAAATGTAAGATAAAGATAGTGGATTGAGAACTTCCAGCAAAATTGATCATCCTCAATCTGCATGATTATGACATCATTTTAGGGATGGATTGGTTATCTAGAAATCATGCGTCTATTTTATGTCGAGAGAAGAAAGTAGTGTCTAGAATTTCTGATCAATCAGAGTTTTGCCTTGAGGGTAGTAAGGTGGAAAAGCCTATGCGCATTATATCAACCCTTCAAGCTCATCGCATGTTGAGAAGTGGGTGCACTAGATTCTAGCATCAGTGCAAGTCTTGAGCCAGAAAGAAGTTAGTCTCGATCAAATTCCTATCGTGCATGAATTTCCAGATGTCTTTCCAAAAGATCTCCCTGGAATGCCACCTGATAGGGAAATATAATTTCTATTGAACTAGTTTCAGACACAAGTCCGATCTCAAAGGCCCCTTATAGGATGGCTCCAGCATAATTAAAAGAACTTAAGGAGCAGTTGCAAGAACTTCTGAATAAAGGTTTATTAGACTCAATGGTTCACCTTGGGGCGCGCCGGTGTTATTTGTGAAGAAGAAAGATGGTAGCATGCGATTATGTAATGATTATCGGGAGCTCAATAAGATGACTATACTATATAAATATCCGTTACCAAGGATCGACGATTTGTTCGACCAATTGCAAGGAGCTTATGTGTTTTCGAAGATAGATCTACGATCGGGCTATCATCAATTGAAGATTAAGGCTGAAGACATTCCAAAGACTGTGTTTCATACCCGTTATGGTCATTACGAATTTCTTGTTTTACCATTCGGGTTAATGAATGCGCCTACATTTTTCATGGACCTCATGAATAGGGTGTTCAAGCCCTTATTAGATCATTTTGTGGTGATATTTATAGATGATATCTTGACATATTCAAAGAACCAGAAGGAGCACGAGGAACATCTATGGTGTATGCTCAGTGTTTTGAGAAAGGAAAAGCTCTATGCAAAATTTAAGAAGTGTGCATTCTAGTTAGATAATGTGTCTTTTCTAGGACATGTTATTTTGAAGGATGGAGTCTCGGTAGATCCAGCAAAAATTGAAGCAGTTGTGAGCTGGAAAATACCAACAAATGTTCATGAAATCCGCAGCTTTCTTGGCATGGCGGGTTATTATCGGAGATTCGTAGAGGGGTTTTCTTGTATTGCCTCACCTTTGACCCATTTGACTCAGAAGGGAATCAAATTTGTTTGGTCTGAAGGATGCGAAATGAGCTTTCAAGAGTTAAAGAACCGACTAGTATCTGCACCAGTTCTCACTATACCAATTGTAGAAGAAGATTTACTGTTTATAGTGATGCCTCTCATAAAGGTTTGGGATGTGTGCTCAAGCAAAATGGAAAAGTGATAGCTTATAGTTCTCGACAATTGAAACCTTAAGAGCAAAATTAACCAACTCATGATTTAGAGTTGGCGGTAGTTATTTTTGCCTTGAAATTTTGGAGACATTATTTCCATGGATTGCATTGTGAGATCTATATTGATCACAAGAGTTTAAAATATATTTTTACTCAAAAAGAGTTGAACATGAGGCAAAGGAGATGGCTGGAGCTACTTAAAGATTTTGATATTAGTATTAATTATTATCCAAGGAAAGCAAATGTAGTTGCTGACGCACTTAGTCGGAAGAATAATACAGCTTATCTCATTACTCGACAAAGGCATATATTAGAAGATTTGGATCGGTTGAGAATTGAGATCCAGCGTCAATAATTATCGGCCAAACTGAACAACATACAAGCACAGCCTGCTTTGATTGATGAGATTACCCAAAAAGATGACTCAAAATTGAAAGCCATTCGGAAAGGAGTCGAGGATGATAAACAACCAGATTTTGTAATACATGGTGACAGATCCCTTAGGTTCAGAAATCGACTTTGTATTCTAAATAATCCAGAATTGAAGAAGAAGATTTTGAAGGAGGCTCATCGTTCTGGATATACAATGCATCCTGGTGGAACAAAAATGTACAAAGATTTATAGGAGGCATATCGGTGGAATAATATGAAGAGGGATATTAGCAAATATGTCTCAGAGTGTGAGATATGACAGCAAGTAAAAGCAGAGCACCAGAGACCAGCGAGATTAACTCAGAATTTTGACATATTGATGTGGAAGTCGGAGAAAATTTCAATGGATTTTGTCACAGGGTTACCAAGATCTGCAAGAGGTAACAACACTATATGGGTCATAGTGGATCGTCCGACTAAGTCGGCTCACATCTTGTTGATTAATATGAAGTTTTCCTTAGAGAGGCTTGCGAAGTTGTGTATTGCTGAAATAGTCAGACGTCATGGTGTACCAATGGAGATAGTATCTGATAGGGATCCTAGATTTGTATCAGAGTAGTGGAAAGGTGTGCACAAAGTTCTTCAGAGTAAACTTTGTTTTAGCTCAGCTTATCATCTACAAATGGATGGTCAATCAGAGAGAACAATTCAAAGTCTCGAGGATACGTTAAGATGTTGTATCGTTGATTTTAAAGGATCATGGGAGGAACATTTACCATTGGCAGAGTTTGCAAATAACAATAGTTACCAGTCAAGCATTAAGATGGCACTATATGAGGCTCCATATGGAAAGAAGTGTCGTTCGCCTATACACTGAATGATGTCGGAGAAGGGAAACTTCTTGGACCTGAGTTAGTGCAACAAGCTATAGACAAGATTTACTTGATAAGAGAGCATATTCAAAATGCACAAAGTAGACAGAAGAGTTTTGCTGATCGCAGATAGAGAGACTTAGAATTTTAAGAAGGTGATCATGTATTTTTAAAGGTATCTCCTAGAAGAGGTGTGAAGAGATTTGGAATTCAAGGAAAGCTGAGTCCAAGATTTGTGGGACCATTCGAAATTCTTCAGCGTGTTGGTGAAGTCGCTTATAGGCTTGCTTTACCATCTTCTTTGGCTAGAGTCCACAATGTGTTTCATGTATCTAAGGTGAGGAAATTCATTCAAGATCCAGATCAAGTTATAGAATTGGAACCCATTGAGCTAAAGGAAGACTTAACATATGAGGAGCAACTGAAACCCATGGTAGATCAAAAGAAACAAGTGCTTAGGCAATGTATTATTCGACATGTGAAGGTTCAATGGAAGAATCACTCTAACAAGGAAGCAACTTGGGAGCTTGAATAGGAGATGCGGCAGAAGTATCCTCAACTCTTTGAGAACCAAGGTACATAATGTTTCGAGGACAAAACTTTATTTAAGGTAGGGAGGATGTAGAGAACCGGTTTTTCTATAAATAAATAAAAAGAAAAAGAAAATCAAGAGTTTCAACTAGGCATGTTAATGTACTTAATTAGGATTTAATGCTAATTGGAGTTATAGAATGCCAAAAGGCAAGGAAATTTTGTTTAGCTTGCAAAACCTCATTGTTTCATTCAACAAAGAGAAAAAAATGACTTTTCTTCTTGAGATCTGAGAGGTGTAGAAAGGAGGAGAAAACTTCAACTAAAGGTAAGGAGTTTCTTGGTTTTCTAGTTTAAGCTTTACACAAATATTTTTTAAAAATTATACTTTTTCTGGCCACCGGCGTCACTTTCGGTGATATCCGACGACCTCCGACCATTCATGGTTGTGAGTTTTACCGGTGGTGATCACTATGGCTGCCAAACCCAACAAACCCATTTGGGTTTAGGTGTAGACATCAAACAGACCCAATGAAGAAGAAAAGGAAAATTATGGTTAAGCTCTAGAAATATAGTAAATTAGTTTTGGGTCCAAAAACCTATAATGAGATGTTTCAACATGAAATCTTTTTAATGGAAAGTTTTCCTTTTACCCCTTAAATGAGAAAAGTGACTGTTAGGCCCAAGTTCTGTAAAAAAAAGGATAGAAATAAATTTTTGAAAACCCCCTAGAAACTAGAAATATTAGTTTTATGCCCAAAATAGTTTGAGTGTGGAGTCTTTAGTAATAGAAATTTATATGCTTGTATGCTTATAGGTTTGATCGAGGAGTAGGTTCTTGGAGTACGGTGTCAAATCTCTTGAGGTAAGTAGATTTCTTCTCATTAGTTATTTTAATCTATTATAAATTATTTAAATGATAATTTTATTTTGTTTAGAGAAATTGTGGATCAGACATGTTATTCTATTCATTTAAAGTAATTGTTAATAAATTTGAATCGTGATAGCTATTTATCTTTTACAAGATAAATATTATTTAGTATA
>JBAKGM010000412.1:10139228-10156552 GCA_037177215.1 Asparagus racemosus | reverse complement strand
CAGAAGTCACTACGTAGCGAGCTCCTGCTTGCGTGGGTTCTTTGCCTGTGCCGGGGACGCGTCGTCTGTGGACCACCAAGCAACGATCACTAAATTGACGGGATTGAGTTTGTGTTTCGCTGAGGAAATAAGAACTTAAGTAAACATCTTAGCTAAGTAAGATATCTACTCTTCCCAAGATTTCAGGAAAAGCTTAAACTCGAGGAATCTCCAATTGAAGAATTGTTGAACTCTTTCTCTGCTCCATTTAGATTTCTCTTTCTTGAAATCTTCAGCTCTCTAGATCAAAAATTCCCGATCAAGATCTCCAAATTCCAGCCCCTCTTCTCCAATGGGCATAGGGGGGTATTTATAGCTTTAAGAGGCGTAACAGTTGAAAAGAACACAAGTTGTGACCTGCCAGAATTGCATAGTTGGCGAGACACTTTTTGTGTCTTGGCCCAAACTGTCTCGACCAAAGAGGTCGGGTTGCTGGCCATTGTAACGGCTCTTTCCTCTTTTAATGTATGTTCAATGCCCCATGTATGTACTTAGTGGGTGTTTTTCAAGGATGTAACTGCTCACCAATATAAATGAACGTCCCCACATGTTGAAAGGGTCAAATAGGCCCCACGAATGATGATAAAATACGTGAAAAATCCTTCAGACACAATATATGTCTCGGCAATGGCCGAGACACAATAAATGTCTGGGACATATATTTGTCAGTTTTACCCCTATAGTTGATTTCCTTAGGGTTTGATGATGGTGTTCTTCAATCTTTTCATGATTAAATCACATTTGGGGTTCATCAGTAATTTTCGATGCCTACAGACTTCTTTTGCGGCGACCTTCTGCCTCTCTGGGCCGAGATGCCTCTTCTTTTGCTGGACTAACTTGCAGTGTTGGTCGACCGAGAGCTCATGGCTCACAACTTCTAGGGGAATTTTCGGCATATCCTCTGGCCCCCAAGCAAATACATAGGCATTCTCCCGCAAGAATGAGATAATAGCTCCTCGCTGGGATTCAACGAGGTTGGACCTGATCTTGATCTTTTTCAAGCCATCTAGGTTGATTGGTACTCCTAGGAGTTCTTCCATGGGAGTCGTCCGCTCCCTCTCTAATTTTTTTCTCCATTTGGAGACGGGTCTTCTCAATTGGTAGGGTCTCCATCACCCCCTTTTCCTTTCATCGAGAGCAGGTAATAGGATCTAGCCTCTCGCTGATTGCTTCTAACGATTCTGACTCTCTCAGGGGTCGAGAACTTCACCATCTGGTGGTAAGTTGATGGGATCGCCTGTAGGCTATTCAAGGAAGTTCTTCCCAAGAATAACATTGTAGGCAGAGTTGATGTTCATTACTAAAAATTGAATCTAGACGCTGGATTGGTGAGGGCATTCACTGACCATCAAGGAAAGTGTGATCATCCCTTTTGGTATGAGCGAGTGCCCTATGAATCCGATGATGGGACCTGAGCAAAGTTGCAGCTTTGACTTACCAATGCCCATCTGATTGAAGGGCTCAAGGAACATGATATCGGTGGAACTCCCCATATCGACCAAGATCCTCTTGACTCGAAAGCTATTGATCTCAACCGTTATGATGAGGGGCACATCGCGGGGTGTCTCGATGCCTTTCAAATTGGCATTGCTGAAGGAGATGGGCTGATTCATCCTTGGCCTCTTGTCACACATGTTGACATCCAAAGCTTGTCTGACATACTTTTTCCGAGCATTATTAGACATCCCCCCAGCTACCGGACCACCGCTGATGGTGTTGATGACACCTCGACTGTAGGCCCCTGCAGGCTACTTGTTCGGCTGCTGCTAGGGATGAGGCTATCTGGAGCGAGACCTCCTGCTCGATCTTCCTAGAGGGGGATCTCTCCCATCTTGCTGAGAGGTGAGTTTTCTCAGGTACCCTTTTTGAATTAGATCCTCAATATCCCTCTAGAGAACTCGGCAGTCATCGGGGTGATAGCTGTGATCTTGATGGTACCAGTAGTATTGGTTTGGATCTCAACATTGAGGATCCGACTTCATGCGAGGAGGAGTAGAGTTCAAGTATCCCTCCTTTTGGACCATGTAGAGGGCTTGTGATAAGGTAGTATTGAGGGAAGTGAGAGTCAGCCTCTTGGCCGCTTCTCTCCTCTGATCCCTCCTATTAGCCCTGATTGGCTTGGGGTTGATCCTAGGGGGATCCTTCGTCTCTTCTCTTGGTATGGGGTCAGCCCCTGCTAGTGATATTGATGTTGTTGTTGTTGCTACTGCCTCTAATTTTGCTGCTCTAGCCGCCTTCTTATAGGCTCGGGCATCTTCTACATCCATGTACCCATGCACCTTAGCCATCAACTGTTCATAGCTGGTGACTCCTTTCTTGATGAGCGAGTCAGACAGCTCATTGCTCTCTAGCCCGACGGCGATGGTAGCCATGGCGACCATGTTGCCAAGGCATTGACTTCTAGCCTCTTAGCTTGGAACCTCTTGAAGTAATCCTTGAGGCTCTCCCCGGGTTCCTGCCTCATTTACAGCAAGACGTGTGAAAGCAGCTTTTGCTTGGTGTCTACCAAGAAGTGATGCTTAAACTTCTGGGTAAACTGTTCAAAGTTATTAATAGATTTTTCTCCAATGAGTTCCACCATAACTTAGCGCTTCCCGTTAAGGTGATTAGGAAAGACCTACAGATGATTGGGTCTGATACTTGTAGCATGGTCATCATGTCATAGAAGTTTTGTGCATGTTCAGCTGGATCTCCCTCGCCTTTATATTTCTCGATGTGAGGCATCTTGAATTTTTCACAGGAGGCACTCATGATCCAGATGGAGAGCGGAGTGTTCCCCCCAATGGTGTCAGTGACGGGGTGAAAAGTCTGATCGTAACCAGAAGCAGAGTTGGTGGCCGAAGGGCCTGGAGCGGCATGAGGGGGCCGAACGACGTGTGACACCATCCGTGCGGCGTGCTCTCAGCCATCATGATTAAAGCTGGGGCTTTCCCCGTCGCTTTCATATATTGCTGATGCTGTCGAGCAGGAGCTGCAAAATGAATCTGTTGGCGAGGTGGGGGAGATATATGCTGCATATAGTCTCCTGGGATTTGCTGTTTGGTCTGAGTGGCCAGCTCAGGAGGAGGAGGGATGAATAGTGAGAGAGTTTGTTGGGCAGAATTTGCTTACCCTAAGCAGCAGACATTCTTTCCCTTTTATAGCAGATTCAAAGGGGGCAAAAGAGTAACTTAGGCCGAGTCCTAACAAACAGTTGTGTCAGTATTTACTTTACGGGTGTCGGCTGCTGAGGGAAATGAGTCACTCAGGCATTTAGTGTGATGGTGACTGGGCGACGTGGTGCTGACGAGGTCCGATGAGTTATAAAGACTTTTGGCGCTGGAGTAATGATGATTCTGATTATATATTTGATGTGATGGCACTCAACTGTTGGAGGGGGCTCGAGGATGCGCCGTCTTTCGACTCGTCCCTTTGGAAGTCGACAAGTACCGCCTTCCTAGTTGGCTACACAAGTTGTCGGCTTAGGGTCGAGTGTCGAGCCCGAGGGGTAGGCTGAGTGAGGATGCTTTTTGTCTAGAATTTGTGGGCAGGTTGACAAGTATCGCATTTCTAGTCGGCTTCGCAAGTTGTTGACCCGGCCTGGGATGTATGAGGGGAGTCTGTTAAATGAGGTCGAGCGAAAGTTTGTCTTGACTCGGACCTGCTAGGAAAAGGACTAGTGCTTGTGGTGTAGTGTCACTCTGGTTAGGGACTGAGCCAATCTATTTAATGTTGACTTAGGATACATGTCAACTCCAAAAGGATGATTAATACTATGTGTAATTATCGACATAACAAATCTCAAATTTATTAATTTATAAATTAATATTGTTGCAACAGTATAACTAATATATATTTAAATACTTTAAATTTTATTGAATAATTATATATATAATTATATTCTATCAATTATAGATTTTAGCAACCATATTCGTGTCATGATATTTTCTTGAATACGAATACTTTTATGCACCCCTAATTCTGTTTGCGGATAAAGAACCCCAACTCTGTTTCCGGATCCGACCCGAGAACCCGCCGCCAACCTGCTCTGTGGGCCCACCTATCACGTGATCCCTCCATTAATTAACCCTATTCTAAAAGCGATCCCTCGCTTAAACCATAATTCCGCTCTCGTCTCTTTCTCCCCTTCTTCGATCTCACTCCCCCCCAAAACTCCAGAAAACGACTTTCATATTTGCACAAAACTCCCAATACTTTCCATCCAATAAGAGAAAAAGAACCCCAATGGACAAGTACGAAGTAGTGAAGGATATCGGGTCGGGCAACTTCGGCGTCGCCCGCTTGATGCGGCACAAGGAGACGAAGGAGCTCGTCGCCATGAAGTTCATCCCCAGGGGTCAAAAGGTAATTTTCCACTCAAACTAAAACTCTAGCTCTGATCTCTGATCTTGATTCGGTTTGGGTTCAGATTGATGAGAACGTTGCCAGAGAGATCATTAATCACCGGTCGCTTCGGCATCCTAACATTATTCGGTTCAAAGAGGTGAGGAAATGTTTTAGGGGTGTTTGTGTAAAAAAATTGGGGTGTATTTGTAATTTGTGAATTTTGAAGGTTGTTTTGACACCGGCGCATCTGGGGATTGTGATGGAGTATGCGGCCGGCGGCGAGCTCTTTGATCGGATCTGTAGCGCTGGAAGATTTAGCGAAGACGAGGTTTTGTGCTTTTCCATTTTAGTCCTTGGGACTTTTTTGGTATTGTGAACAAGTCCTCTTAAGTAGATTTTTTTTCCCCCTACAGGCGAGATATTTTTTTCAGCAGCTAATCTCTGGCGTCAGCTACTGCCATTTTTTGGTAATATTAAACTCCATTGTATATTAGTACTAAGTAAAAAAATTTGTAAAGTTAGTCTGTTTAAAATGTAATATTTTGATTTGTTGAGGTGATGTCAGCAAATATGCCACCGAGATTTGAAGCTGGAGAACACTCTCTTGGACGGTAGCCCGGCGCCGCGCCTCAAAATCTGCGACTTCGGTTACTCAAAAGTACATTTCAAATTCAAAATTTGCAACTTTAGTACTTTACAAATAATTTTTTGTGGATAATTGTAAATTTTGAAATGATGTGGAGCAGTCGTCAATTTTGCACTCGAAGCCTAAGTCCACGGTGGGGACACCGGCGTATATTGCACCGGAGGTGCTCTCTAGAAAAGAGTACGATGGCAAGGTGAGATTTTTATTTTTTATTTTTTTGCAAAAATTGCATTTTTTTTTTCTTTAGTTTGCGTGTGGATTTGGTTTTTGGGTCTCGGATGCGGGCCCCGTTAAGGAATTCGGTGAGGTTGGAGGACCAGTGGGTCCCGCAATCAATTTTGGTTTGGTTTTGGGAGTAACCATTAATGGCTGGAACTCTTTTCAGATCTGAAAGGAGTTGCTTTCAGTGGTTAGATAGTCATGAGGATGGAATAATTTGGTTAGTAAGGGTAACGATGTTTAAGACGTTGGATGGAAATCATTGAAAGTTATCAATGTGTACGAGTAAAAATCACCTCAGAAAGCCGTGCATGCGAGTGGGGTGTCTCAGGTCTCAACTAATTTTTTTGACGAGAAATCTCAATCATTAATAAGCAGTATAGACGGGCATTTTCGTCATTTCACCCCTCCCATTGTGTCGTGCTCACATGCGGGGTATTCTGAGGTGATTTGTATTCTAATGATATATTGTCACTATCTATAACTAGTTTGTTCCTACCTATCAAAGTACATGATGGGTCATTTTGACGAGATCTGCTCCGTTCATCTTAATTTTCCTGGCTTGAATTGCTTGGTTGACCGATAGTGGTGTCCTAGGAAAGGAAAATATCATATTTAACAGCTGTTTATGCTTGCAAATCTGAGGTTAAGCTTGGTTTTGAGAAAAAATTGAGGTCAACTGATTTATTCAAGGTTGAGTTGAATCTTTCTTAACTAACTAGCATTCATAGCAACTTTTTTGCCATCATCATAAGGTGGAGGATTATTGTTACTAAAAGTAAATGCAATAATCAGTGATTCATTGTACTCAAGAAAACTGATTATTTGAAAGATATACAATGTTTGAAAAGTGAAATATGTTGCATGCAAGACTACTTAGCTTCTATTATTTACTTTTGAGTATTAATTGCAGATACACCTTGGCAATATAGAGGGTTAGTCAATTATTATATCTAAATAAATGTTTAATACTTAGACCCGTTGACCCCTTGTGTTCAAAGTTCAAACCAACTTATCAATGCGTCGTGATGTCCATGTGACATGGGTGTCATGGCATCGACGTGTCTAGAGAGATTCAATCTGTTGAACAGAGAAACCCTATTCTCTTATATGCGTTGTACACACGCGCCTCATAATGTAGGTGACGGGGAGATACTACGACTGGGAATCAGGGGATCTAAATGCTAACAAACAAAATTTAGGAGGGGAGGGTGTATTTGCAAATAACTGTTACTTTAATTCTAATATTAATATGTTTATTCTGGTTCAAATGATGTTTCTTCATGGTGCAGTTGGCAGATGTATGGTCATGTGGGGTCACTCTTTATGTGATGCTGGTGGGAGCTTACCCTTTTGAGGACCCGAGTGACCCCAAAAATTTCAGGAAAACCATTTCGGTAATTCTCTCATCTGCAATGCTGCCATTTCAAGATCTTTTCTTAATGTCTAGATCTTGCTCAATTTGTTTTGTTGGTTTCTGCAACTTTGAATTAATGGTTTTTTTTATGTGTGATTATTCTGCAACTTATGAGACACTCTAGTACTTAGAATGATGGAACTATTTTGAGAAAAATGTCAGACCGCTTATTCTCTTTCCCTTTCATTTCTTGTATTGCAGAGGATAATGTCAGTTCAATACAAGATCCCAGACCATGTACACTTATCCATGGACTGCAAGCACCTCCTCTCCCGTATCTTTGTTGCTAATCCAGCTAAGGTGTGCAAAGGCTATAATGAAGACCAATTTTTATTTTATTTGTTTGTTTTTACAGTACTTCTCTATGCAAAACTTAATTTTCATATCATTTGAAGCTCTATGGTTCTATTTTTGCGCAATTTTTATTGTTTCCTCTATCATTTTTAATAAGCCCGTAAGACAAATCTTGGTAACCATTTTCATTTAAGACTCCGTGGTTCTTCATTGGTATCTTGGTGCTTCATTGTTTATGCTCACATCATCTCAGACGAATCTCCATTTGTTGGTTGTCACAAGTTTAAAAGCTTTTCTCTCTCAAACATACTCATTATTCACCTGATTGTCTATTTTTTTTAATAAACATGCCTTAGGATTCTACCTTCTCTTGTTGCCTAACATTCTAGAAACATTCATCATTTTATTTTTACGGATAATTTTCAGATAACCTCCTTTATCTATAAATGTAGTAGCAATTATCATTCTCTACTGGTGTAATAGCACGTATCAGTCCCGAGATTGGCATTTTGAGAAGGATGTGTTGCACCCAACCCCCTCTTTCCAACAAGTTCAGGGGCAATAAATGCTAATAAACAACTTGAGGGGTGATAATTGCTACTTAAACTAAAAATACAGCTTGAGTTGTAGATAGACCCCTTGTACAATCGCACAAACAGGGATTCTATCTGCATATTAACTCTATAAATAATGAGGGTATTTATACAGAAAGCAGTAATTGGCAACAAAAACTTCATTTGCTGATACTGGATTTTTCCCCCCTCCTGAAGAGGATCAACATTAAGGAAATAAAGACTCACCCTTGGTTCTCGAAGAATTTGCCAAGAGAGCTAACAGAAGAAGTACAAGCAATCTACTTCAAAAGGGACAACTCCACTCCCACGTATTCCCTACAGAGCATCGACGACATTATGAACATCGTGAAGGAGGCGAGAACTCCTGCACCATCGACTACACCTGTTCCAGGCTTCGGATGGACTGAGGATGAAGATGAAGCGGAGGGAGAAAACAAGAATGGGAAAAATGAGGAAGAAGATGATGAAGATGAGTATGATAAGAGAGTCAAAGAAGTTCATGCCAGTGGAGAATTCCAAATCAATTATGATTGTTAATTGTTATGTTAGTTATCTCATGAGGTGTGTTTTATAGCCATTTTGTAAAATGATCCACATTTTATGTACTTTGTCCTCCATATATTCTTGTAGCAAGAACTCTGTTCTGTTAGTAATGTTAAAAGATTTTCCATTAAAAAAATAGCGATGCTACAAGATTTGTTTATATTGATACTCAGTTTTGATACTGATAATATTTTACGTATGTGGGCTTGTGATCCTGTCCCAGAGGAAAGAGAGTATCGGTTTCATTTGCTGCTAATAATTGGTTTTTCACCTCTTCACCATGCATCTTTACAATTTGAAACATGCCAATAACTTTGTTCTAAACTGGAGCAGATGTTGGTCTATTGCAGAAGCATGCTAGCGCTGAAACTACAATTGATTTTGAATGACATTTAAATAATGCTAATTAAATTCTTTGTTCTATAAGCATCAAAATTATAACAGCTCTTGCTATAATGAAGCTTCCTTGCTGAAAGAAAGGCATAATCCTACATATGTTTCTCTAACCTCCAACGAAGCTTCCATGCTAAAATGGATATAACCACACGTTCCAGTACCTTACATCCATACTACGTATTTCATACGTGGAAATATTTCATCTTTCAATGAGTGATGTAGAACAAGGGGTGCACACGGTCCGGATATCGCTCTGATATAATACTTACCATATCCATACCCACTAACCAGTCACGTATATGGATACGACTACGGATATGGATATGCATTGATAAGGAAAATTCATATCCATGTTCGCTAAAATTTAAGAGTTCTGCTTTTAGATTACCAATTGTTCAGTGTACATGTCTACTATATACATATAATTTTCTAGCTATGAACCCTAATTATATGGCACATCATGATGATAACTCCACACATGCCGCTTCTCTAATTAATCTATAATAATGTCCTGTCTACAAAACAAATTACATCAACACATTTTAAATATTAGCGTCAAAGTGACCTTCCCCCCTCCTTCGCTAAGGGCATCCAACCTGTTAGGATTCTAGTACTAAGCAATCAAGACCAAGCCTCATCAAGAGTGGAAGCTAAACCAAGAAGAAAAGTCTTTGATACTATATATAGTTCCTTATGAGATGCAAAGTTCCATAGTGATACCGGAGATCAAGAAACAGAGATCAGAAGAAAGAAGAAGATGGGTCTTGAGATCGTCGAGGAGGAAGTGAGTCCAGTGAGCGAGATGCCGTTGGTTTCGTTGAACCATGTCTCTTTTGTGGTCAGGTCAGTGAGCAGATCAGTGAGGTTCTACGAGGAGGTGCTTGGCTTTGTGAGCATTAAGAGGCCATCATCCTTCAAATTTCATGGTGCTTGGTAAGAGGCTTTGTGTTTTACGTATATTTGGACTAATTCAAGATGCAGAGTCAAACTAGACCTAATAATCCAATTTTATAAAACATTTGATCCATTCAATTGTTTGCATTGGTGTTCTACAGATTGTTTCTCTAGTGATTCTATGCTAACTTTGCATGTTCAATAAAAAAACATAGATTAAGGTCGATTTTTTTTTTACATGATTTTCTCTTCTTAATATATGAAGCCAATAACATTACCTTATTGCTAATGTGTCGTAATTAAACTTCATAATGTATTGCCAACTGTATTAAACTAATCCAACAACAGTTCAGCATACTGCATGTTTCTTGTGGATATTGATAATCCAGATATCTAATTTCAGAAAGAAAGCACAGAGTTTTCATCATTTAGATCATGTTTTGCATAGTCAACTTCTTACATTTGTGATAATCTACTCAACTCATGTTGTGATGATTGCTACCATTAATTTCAGAGAAAAATTCCATTATTTCCCTAATCTTGAATAAGTTTAATAAATGTAATCACCTTTTCTTCGACAAATTTGATTAAACTAAATAAACTTTGCTGCAATCTTATACAACTATAAGTTTCAAAATGAAATAATCAGGTTATACAACTATGGCATCGGCATCCACCTGCTCCAATGCAACTCTCTCGAAGAAGTCCCCAAGAAGAAGGGAGTCATAAACCCGAAAGACAACCACATCTCCTTCCAATGTTCAAACATGCACCTTCTAATTCGCAAATTAGAAGAAATGGGCATCCAATACGTGACTGCAGTGGTCGAAGACAGTGGCATCCAAGTCGATCAGCTCTTCTTTCATGATCCAGATGGATACATGGTGGAGATATGCAACTGTGAAAATATTCCGGTTCTGCCATTGTCTTCGTGTCCTCTCAAGTTTCCATATCCAAAAGATATGACGCTAAGCTCTATATATGGAAGTAAGTTTTTTTTTTTCCAGCTTAATTGCACAGAAATCCCCTAGTAGTATCACCGTTAGTTTCCAGGGTACTTTTTTCCGACTCTTTTACCCTCAAATAAACTCACTAACTTCACCTAAGGGAAATGTATTGAGGTCTATGTGCAATTAACCCTCAATAATTCCACAAATGAAACTGTTTGAATATTTAGCCCAAACATATTTTTAAATTTTTTATTCAGAACCTGTTTAAAATATTTCAGGTAAAGGGAATCTGATGTTCCAGTCGATGTTCCAGTTTGGTTCATGTGGTGCTGAAGCTGAATCTGTCATCATGGAGGCCTTGGTCACAGACATGATGGATATCTCCTTTTGAGGATGAGGTTCAATTTGTTCGTCGATATAAAACGGAGAAGAGGTTTTGAAAGTTGTTGTTTATAGCATATATCAGTATTTGAGTATGCATTTGTTAGTACAAGTTATCTGGGTCTGAGATTCCAATCATAGATTCTGATCTGTGAGCGAGATAAGGAGGTGTAAAACTTTAGTAATTCCTATTTTCCTTACTTTGTTATGGTTAAGACAAAGAAGAGAGGTGTTTGCAAATAATTTTTATGACTGGATAATAAATTTGTTACTCTTCTCCTCAGTTCTCTTTTGTATTTTACCAATATAGCACAAGATTGCTATCTATCTGAAATTTTGGCTCCAAATAATCACGTTACGAAAACCTGAACTTTAAATGAGTAGCCTATATCTTTTACATTCAACAAGCATTCACCTCATAAAAAGGATATAATCTCAAAAAGATATACGTCTTTGTTCTCTCAATACAATCTTGATCAGCTGAGGAGATAAGGCGTAAAACGTCAGTAATTTTTATTTCCTTTTGTTATGTATGCATATGCAAATAAGTTATGGCATGATAAATTATTGCTACATGCAAATATTTTCGCTACATGATATCTTCGTTGCTCTTCTTCTTGCTTGTCTTTTGCATTTTATCAATGTGTCACTATATTGCTACATATAAGAAAAATGTGCCTCCACATAAGCACCTTACGAAAACTAAACTTCAAATTTATGAAAGAGTAGCCTATATCTTTTACATTCAACAAAGGCTAACAACAATATAACAAGCACTCACCCCATAAAATGGGGTATAAGACTTAGTCTCAAACATAGCTCTACATCCATCCACAAACACCTAGAGATCAAAGTTTCAACATCATTTTAAACTATATATTCAAATTCTTAGTAGCTGTAGTTCTTGGCGAATAGCCCTTGCTTGGATTCCTCGGACTCTCCTTCGCCGGTGTACTTGCCAAGCTGAGCGAGTGAGTTGGCCTTGGCACGCTTGAGCAGTGCATCTTGAGCAGCCTTCACATTCTTCGGCACGCCTCCCCATGTCTTCAGGCATGTGTTCTGCAGCGCTCTGGCGTAGGAGAATGACACGTGCCAAGGGTTGGGGCTCTGGTTCATCGCGTTCAGGTTCAGCGTCGCCTCAACTTCAGATTGACCACCAGACAAAAACTGTAATCCACAAGGATTCAGTTTGTTTGTTAGTTTTTTGAGTTTCGGAATGAAATTTTTTTCCCTAGGTGATCTTCTCGAATTCAAATATTCACATTTTTAAAAGGATTAATTGCGATAGACCCACTGTGCTATCGCCCAAATGTGGATAGTCCATCTGTGTAGCTCTATTATTTTATATGATTTTTTTACTTACCATGATTCCAGGAACAGCTGGGGGGATTCTTCTGTGGAGAAGTTTCAGGGTGTACTCAGCAACCTGTTCAGGGGTTGCTCTCTCTTTGCATTCAGCTCCGGGGGTCACCATGCTGGGCTTCAGTAGGATTCCTTCGAACATGACATTGTTCTCGGCTAAGTAGAAGAAAACCTCAGCCCACACTTTCTTTGCAACCTCAAAGGTTCTGTCGATTCCATGCTCACCGTCGAGAAGTATCTCAGGCTCGACTATTGGAACCAACCCATTGTCCTGCAATGACATTGAGATGAATGAATGATCATCAATTTATCGCTTCAGCTAAATATTTAACAATATACAATGATGCCAATGTCTCATTATCGAAGTGTTGCTAAGAGGGTAAGAGTACACCAAGGTTCAAATCCCACATGACACAAATTTGAAAAGGATTTTAAGAAAAATATACCGGTGTTTAAATAGTCCAGATTTCGGTCAATGAAAATGCTGTTCAACTGAGAAGGAGCATGTTAGAATATAAAATTATAGTCCTCACAGAAACTTCAGAAGTTTTGTGCAGTGAAATGATTTTCATGTTCATAGGATTTCTCTGCTGAGAAGGGAAATGAAGCCTGACAGCATCATGGAGGGACGCTAAATTAGACCTCCGTTGTCCAAAGTTTTATTTCTTAACTTCTCGTTTATGTTTTGAAGAGAGTTCTTAACGACCTCCATCTTTTACTTATATTGTGTCATTTTCTTAAACTTACATTCTTGCATTTCTTTTTCATTTTCTTTTACTTTAATATACTTTCATTGTTAGTTGACATGTTTCGTCGTTCAATTCTTATTTATGAAACAACGGGAGAGAATACGTGCAGCAGATGTCTATTCCCAAGAAATTGCTTCGAATGGTTTCTGGTAGCAATCGCATAGGCGTAGATTTGGCAGCAAACATAATTAGCTATGTTAAATTTATAACTGAATCAAAAAGAAATTTTCAGAAAAAGGATCATAATTTACTTGCGCAATGGCAGCATAACGCGCAAGGCCCCATGCAGCTTCCTTCACTGCAAGAGCTGATGGCCCGTTGGGGATGCTGACCACTGTACGCCTGCAACATTCACCCCGAGCAAGTATATATTAGTTTCTAGAAAAACCAAGAATCAAATTAAGTGAAAAATAACTGTATTTAGTAATGTATTGGATTTTCACCATTTGGCAAAGCGAGCGCCTTGCTGATAGTAAGCAGCACAGCGGGACGCAAGTCCGTCCAGTCCTTGGCACCAGGACTCATCGTTTGAGCCTGCAAGTGGCACAAGACCCTGACAGGGAAAAGAAGAATCCAAGTTATGATATGAATACTGATAATCAAAGAAGTTTCAATCTTTAATATAACAATCCTCTAATTTCATGAAGTTGTTTATTGAAGAATGTTAGTGTGCTAATGTTTTTTTCATAACTTTGGGGCTGTTGTGGGTAACCCTCCTCAACTTTGAAAATTCGACTTAACCCCTCAACTAAGTGGTGTCTCACAAAACCCCCTGATATTTACAGTTCTTTTCATCATAAGAATAATCATGTAAACAAAACATGATCTGTTTTAGATACTGTAGTACAAAAATACTAACATAACAAACTTTATTCAGCAAAACTACAGAAACATAAACACTTAACAAAAGAGCACATGAGACTAGTCCAATCCAACTGATAATTACCTTGTCGACCTTGATCCCAGGCATAATACCCTGACCAGTAAGAACATCAACCATCTTCGTGCCATCAACGGTCGACTGATACAGAGTTTCCTCGAATAAGATTGCACCAGAGATGTACTGGCCCAAGCCAGGTGCTGAGACCAGTAGAGTCCTGTAAGCCTGTCGATTGGCCTCGGTGTTCTCAAGGCCAATGGAGGCCAGTCTCTTGCCGCAGGTTGCGTTGGATTCGTCCATGGCCATGATTCCTTTTCCTGGTGATGCTATGCTTTTCTGCACAAGTTTAAATTGTTAACGATCAGTTATTCGTCGAAAGTTTTAGCTGTCAATAAGTTTATTTATAGGGTTAATTGTGGATAGACCCCTTAAGTACTGTGCCGTGTCACTTGTTACCCTAAAGTTTGATATAAGCAGATAAGGTCTAAACAAACCTAAAGCAAAGCATCTAATAAAGGTAAAAGAGTCAAACAAAAAATTCACTCAGGGGGTGCATCTGCCAATATTATACTTAAGCGATAATAAGTGACACGGTGCAATAATACAAGGTCTAGTGCAATTAGCCCTTTGTTTATTGGCCTGAATAACCATGGGAAATTAATTTATTGAGACTTCTTGAGAACATCTAAATTCCTTGTTCATGAGTCAATTTTTAACACATACTTTCGACCATGTTCATGTTACATTGGTGCAAACAGAACGGGTATATGCAAACATATTTCCTTATGTATTTTGCTGGACATGTATATCCATTAAATATTCCTATATGCAAGCATGAAAAGACATGTATCAAAATTTTTTTATTTTTAGTCATATATAGGCACGGGGATCTGAGTATCCGAATTGACTGAAATTGAAATTATTTTGGTCTTACACTGGTCAATCTGAAGTTGATTTTAATGATTCAGGTTCTAATTGCAGATTTCAGGTTTGTCACACACGTGAATGCTTTTTTTTTTTTTTTGTGGAGAGAAATTTTATTTTACTCTGACAAACAATGTATCACATGACTATATCTTTTGATCCTTGACATGTCCAATATGTGACTGTATTTATTATTCTCCTGACTCATCTATATCAAAACTTCACAGATATGCATATAGGTTTTCCTTACTGAACCATATTCGAATTCTAATTCATATCCATGATTAATAAATGGGTATGGATACCATAAATGTTAGTAAGATCTGTATACGCCTATAGGACTTATATGCGATATGAAGATTTTCAAATATGTTGTTCTGTTCTACTTAATTTCAGTCTGCTAAGGAAGGCTTCAAATCTAAAATTTATCATGTGATCTTTATTATTAAAATGAACAAATCTGGATGTGCAAAAAGAAAAAGAAAATTTATAGATGAAAATACATAGAGCGTGGATCCCTGTAAAATTACTAATAACATGTATGTTGCTGGTGCTTAAAGATACATGCATATTTGTGTGTCTGTATGTGTTTCATAGTTAATCTCCAATTTTCCATTAATATGTTAAAATGTACATATGCGTATACTAGCAACACATATGTAGACTACGAAGCTCTCTGAATCTACAAACTTTGGTCTACTCAAGCTCTGATTAAACAAGAAAGTCTCATATGCAAAACCTATCAGCTCATCTTCTATCGTCTAAAAAGAACAAAACTGAATCTACAGGGGAAAAAAAGATACATATATCACATGGATCTCCAAAAACTAAGCACTGATAACATATATGTCACTGGTCCTTGAATCTACCATTCATGGTCATCTACGAGAAAATGATATCTTAATTACTTTAGTGAAAGACCTGTCATTTCTATCTCTTATAATTCTATAATTCATATCTAATCTCCCATATTCTTCATAAATATATGTTTAGAGTTCGTCCTCGAGTCAGAAGCAGTTTTGACGATGCGTAGATCATAAAAAACACTCTGGATAAACATCTAACCTATATTTTCATAGTTAGACGTAAACTTCAATCACATGTTATTTCTATTTCTTTGGTAACTATTGTTTCATCACTAATCTCAAATTTCTTCATAAATATGCAATCCTCGAAAGTAGTTACCGCAGTTTTGACAAGCTCATCGGAGTAAGCGCCAGCGCGGACAGTGAACGAAACAGCCAAAGGCTGGCTATTTGAAGCACCCTTCGCCCCAAACCATTCTGATTTCCTAGGGAGAAATGAGGACTTGAGGAGAGTAGCAGACGCCATTTGGATGCAAAGAGAACACAAAGAAACTAGCTACTCTCGTCTATCCCCTCAGTTTACAGGATGTTCAGTTGTGTAGATGGTGCTTAAGTAAATATAAGGTGATTGGTGGAGTGAGGATATGAGATGTAAGGTTGAGGTTGGCCTCATCATTTGGATGGTTAGAATGTGTGATTAGCTGCCTCTTGTTTCCAATCCTTTGCTGCTTGCTCTCGGATGGATTTGGTTTTTGTCTTTGAGCTGAAATTGTATCTGGGCCCTAAAAATACATATATCTGTGTATTTTTCTTTTGATTTATTTTGGTCCATGTTGATATGGGATGTAAACAAATTCCCCCCAAACAGGAATTTTCCATGGATTCTGGTTAACTTGTGCCTTAGATTTCACTGGTGAATAGTGATGGAGAGGAGACTTGCAATCAGTGGTGGAAATTGAGGTTCTCTGCGTTTGTTATGAAAAGAGCTGAGGCTGTTACAGAGTCAGGCTCAGGTCCGAGCTTGTCAAAGACTATTGATGAGCCTTTGTTATCAAGGCTTTTGAGCATTTTTGACATGTGCAAGGTACGTGTTCGCACCTAAGGGGAAATGCTGGAGGTGGAAATTAAAAAAATTTTATGCACTCGCTGCATTTAACAAGCTAATTTTTCTAATTTTCCAAAATGACAAATGTAGCTTCTATTAAGAAAGAGCATAAAATAGATAGTTAGAAACTTCTTCTTTAAAAAAAAAACAAGTTAAAACTTTTTAACTCTCTCTCACAATGTTTCATTTTGATTGACATACAAATTTAATAAAGAATCAAAGGAAATCTAGACGGGGTATCAGAATGACAGGAGTTGAAAATTTCGATTATCAAAGTGTTAAACAAAAAATTTTAGTATCAAAGTGAAAAAAAAATAGGTAGATTTTTGGGTACCAAGGAGAAAATAAACCATACTTTAACCTTACGCTGTAATTTTGGTAACATACATCCTAGATACATGTCTCCTTCATCATCTTCTCATTTTCGGATATAACTGTAAGGATAACTTGAAGCGATTCTTTGTGTTCTTTTTGCCAAATATGTAATGGAAACATATGACCATCCCTTCCACCAATGCACATTCTCTAAAGAGGTCTAGAATTTCTTCTCACCCATGTTGAGCAGTAGCGTATGGCCTTCTATCTACACCAAGACTTTTTGTTCTCAAATGGTGGCTTCATTAATGACATCAATGAAAGGAATCTCTAGAATATGTTTTACCCCGCTCTAGTTGGAATATATGGAGAGCTCACAACAACTTGATTTTCCGAAAGATTTCTGTTACACCACAAAAGCTTGCATCTGTTGGATGTTTTGCTCATGAAAAGGCAATATTTGCCTTTGTGAATAGTCCCACATTGGAAAACAAATGGAATTT
>JBAKGM010000412.1:10118696-10134250 GCA_037177215.1 Asparagus racemosus | reverse complement strand
CCCTCTCCCCCCCTGTATTTACATAAGTGAGGATATTAATGTTTAAAATTTAAAAACTTTAGGGCGTACAAGTGCTATAAAAAAACAAGTGAGGGCATATATGCCGAAACTAGGAGAAACTATATGGTATTTAAGTGCAATTAATCCTAAAAGTATTCCAAAAATAATTAAGCTGACTAATTATTGCCAATATAGTTATGTATCTTAGATTCTTAGCTCCCAAAGATAAAATTTTTGACTCCGCTACTGCCCATCTCAACGATACACCGTTTCTCTATTTACTTGAATACAAATTGGGTTCTTGGGATAGGTTTATTTTTATGCACAACAACAACCTATCCCAAGAACCCGCCACCACATATTTGTGTTGAATTTTCTCTACATTTGACACTTCAGCTGATAAAGTAAAAACTCCCTTCTGTTTAAGCGGCTTCTTGAGTTACAGTCTTGAATCAAAATCAAATGGAGAGGGGAAAAAAACGTGGAGAGCTGAGAACGATGGCCCAAAATTTTCTTAAATAAACTACCATTAAAACCCCAGCACCAAAAGCGACTGTTAGATTAATAAACACCACATTAATCTAAACACATGCTCAACTGTTATGTTATGCCTTTGCTCTGCTAGATCACCTTAATTAACGGGATCGGGTTCTTTCGATATCAGTCCTTAACTCTTTAGTAGTTTGAAATTAGCTCCACAAACCATTAAAATTCATATTAGTTCCCTCAATTTTTATAAGCTGTTTCAAAACTTGTCCCTAATTTGATATTAGGTCCGTTTAAGCTCTTTAGATTTTGTGGAGTCACATGTTTAATGTGGATGGGATAGAAGTGCCCCCTTACATTCCGATCCCTCCCTAGAGATATGCAATCATGTTTTGCTACACCATGTTAGGAGGAGTAGGGAAGTAGAGCTAGAGAACATCTCTCCTGGTCCAGGCTCAAGGTCACTGAGGACAGCCAGATGGGCATTTTAGGTCGACCCGGGCTGGTAATATTGGGGTGAGGTTCGACCATTCTCTCTGCTGCAGTGGCCGCTAGCTTTGTACACCCATAAAGTAACCAGACCTGGGGTCAATCAGGGCTTAGAGCTGCACGCGTCCTCGCCACATGGACTTGCTACATGGATTTATGTCATGTTTGGCAATCAGAGAGTAAATGGAAAGTGAACCAAAATTTGAGAAGCGACTTTACTTTTCTCTCCCCTTGTTTACTACTTAGAAAGTGATGAAAACTGAATGGAAATTGAAGAGACACCGTGTCTGTTTTTTTTTTTTTTTACTTTCTCGAAAAAAGCTAGAAAGTAGATGGAAAGTAATGGAAAAGAAGAGAGGAAATACTAAGTTATTATTTTTACACTTTTTTTAGTTTCTTCTGTTGCTTTTATTTTTATCTTTTGATCTCCTCAGTAATATCGTCATTAATGTTGACTCTTTGGCCAGCCACATAATTCTTTTGAATGTCCCGCGGATCAAATTGTGCAAGGAAAGCTAATGAGGATATCTAAATATTATTTAGTGGATATTATATCATCTCATTCTCATATTAAATTACAAACTAAAGCTTATAAGTTATAGTTGCATTCATTTGTAGTGCTTGAATTTAATGAGAAAACTTTTAGATTTGAGATTTATTGTTATTACAACATGATACCTAACATAGACTACTAATAAACCTTCCATGTTTTGGGATGAATCATATTTGCAAAGTCTACTCTCCAGTATTCTTTCCATTTCCATGGAAATCAAACAATCGCATAAGAAAGGTGGAATGCCACGTCAGTTGCCACATCAACTTTCCACAATTTCACTTTCTAATCGCTAAACAAAATTTATAAAAAGATAGTGAAGCGAAAGTACGAACTTTCTCCATAAAATACTTTCTCTTCACTTTCTACTTTCCACTTACTTTCCCATTCCGTTCCCAAACACGCCCAGAGTAACAATATCAAGATATAAGTTTGAGGATCTAATAATTATTTGGGGCTTTTTGACAAAAAAAAAAAAAGAAATACCTTTAAAACAGGGTGAAACTAAAAAATTACCTTTGAAGTTCAATTAATATAGAAACCGTCTTTAAAGTGGGCTCCAGTTGCAGCCAACCATCTTGACATATTTTCTGGTTCAATTTTGATCAAAATCCCCAAAATACTCTTAAAATTTACATGCGTCAGTCATATGACATGTCTTCCTATTTCATTCAATGAGTTGAGGGACTACTTTCAAACTAAGAAAGGATAAGGGACTAATATCTAAAAGGCCCTACATAAGCACTCAAACCCTCGAATAGTTTTGTGTTCAGTCTATGTACCTAATCATGAACCAGTGGATCATCATATCTCAAAATCCTCCATGATTTCGAAAGATCACACAAGCTTATCAAATAAATAAAAATAATAAAATAAAAAATTTAAAAAAAATAAAATAAAAGAGATGCATAAAATGAAAGCTCTCTGAATCTTCTGCCCACCCATAATCATGGCCATGACTAATTCTTCCCTTCTCTCTCTCTCTCATTGACTCTTAGTTAAATCCCATAAAAATCCCAACTAAACAATATTATACAATATAATCCTAGACTTTTCTATAAAACCAAAAACCCAGAACCCATTTGATCCTAGCCACCTCAAAATTCCATCAAAATTCAATCTTTGCCAAAACTCTAGCATCATCTCCATTCTCCTCACAAAACCCATATCCCACTTTCCTCTGAACCCATCAGCTCAGATCCCAGTTTCTTCAGCAAAAACCAATCTTTTCAAAAAATCCATTCTCAGCACCCTCTCATTAACAAAACCCAGATCCTGGTTTCTCGAAAATGAAGAAATCTCATCAGGTTCCTCCTCCTTCTTCATCAAAGCCAGCCTCTGTTCTCCCCCACAAAACCCCAAACCTCAGAGACCACTACAGAATTGGCAAAAAGCTTGGCCAAGGTCAATTTGGCACTACTTACCTTTGTGTAGACAAATCAGATTTCAAAGAGTATGCTTGCAAGTCAATCCCAAAACGCAAGCTCATTTGTAGAGAAGATTATGAGGATGTTTGGCGTGAGATCCAGATCATGCATCATCTCTCAGAGCACCCAAATGTTGTCAGGATCAAGGGGACTTATGAGGATGCATTGTTTGTTCATTTGGTGATGGAGCTTTGTGCCGGTGGAGAGCTATTTGATAGGATTATACAGAAGGGGCATTATACTGAGAGGAAAGCTGCACATTTGATTAAGACTATAGTTGGAGTGGTGGAGGCTTGTCATTCTCTTGGGGTGATGCATAGGGATCTTAAGCCGGAGAATTTCTTGTTTGCGAATACTGATGAGGATGCTCCCCTTAAGGCTACTGATTTCGGGTTGTCGGTTTTTTATAAGCCTGGTTAGTTTTCAGCTCTTCTTGTTTGCTTTTAGTATTAGTTCATGAATGAGTCAAGGTTAGGTATTTTTTCCGTAGCAATAGGAAGAAATCTGGAACGGAAAGCTGAATCAATATTTTTGATTTGGTTGGTAGAGAGTGTTCTTTAGTTAATGGAACTGATGTTTCTGGTAGGAAATAGACTGAAAAGTGAAACAACATGGTGTCGCAGAAACGAGGCTGTTGTCTTGTGGATATACACTATAGATAGGATTAAAGATGAGTCCGCATTTGTATGAGGTCAGAGGTTCTTCCATTTGATGGTAAAAACGAGAGAATTAATTGAGATGGGTTTGCCATGTACAAGAGAGCCATTATATGCATTAGTCATTAACAATGGTAAAATTATACTTAATGGGGGCAATGAGGACTAGAGGATGTCATAAGAGAACTCAGTTGGAAGCAGTTACAAATGGTACGGTAATAGTGAGCTTAATTTAGGAGATAACCCTTAGTGGAACTGAATGGAAGGATAGTATTCATGTAGCCAACGCTGACAATTTGGGATTAAAGCTGTCTTATTGTTATTGTTGTAAAAAAAAATTGAGCGTATTTTGGCTAAATTATTTCATTATTTAATTTCTTGACTATTTGAGAAAGCCTCCCTTATAACTATACTAGTTAGCTTGCGTAGGATTGAGCATCATTTCATTTTACTCTTCTCAAGAGAATTTTATTCTTTATGTTCTCTATTATGCATACTGTGTTCTGGTATTTTAATGTTTGAAGAATCGCCATTAAATTTGTAAGGACATAAATATTTCTCATGGGGCATGCCTTGAAGTGTAGCGTACATTTTGTGGCAGATAATTGTTTAAGTTCTGTTCCTCCCTGAGTAAATCGGACTGCAACAGAAATGCTTCACTGCCATAGCATCTGCATTTGCAGTCGTGAATGTCATGCTGGCTCGGTGTTTGCATCAAAGTTTTTTTATATTCTTTTATTTTCATTTTTTAATTTGTGTACAATAGTTACTTTGGTATAATATCTGGAGTAATTACTCTGCTATTGTTTGCAACCTTATGTTACCGGTGTTCATTCCTTCATCTGTTTTTTGACATACACAGGTCGCCAGGTCGGCTGTTGGGTTTTTACCCTTTCTTATTTATGCTTCTTTTTGAGCTTTCATCACAGATTTTGCAGTTGTAGTTCTTGAATGGATGAGGTCAAGTGGTTGTAGTTAACTAATCACCCTTTTGTCTTCCATGTTTGAATCAAGGAGCCAGTCTATTGCTCTCATGATATTTGTCTTATGTTATTTTAAATACTGGAGCAAACCTGAAATAAATGATGCTACTGATGAGTTTGGCAGAAAGATGAAAAAAATTTTGTTACTTGAAACTTTAATTCTCCTATGTTTTAGCTTTTGAAATTGCCATAGGAAGATGAAAATTATGTTTTCCTTGAAGAGATTAGCTTCTGGTTCTTTCCCCTCAGGGAATGTTATATGGACACTTATATCTAGGAGCTATTCTGCAACCTTAATTTCTTCAGTAATTTATTCATAATTGGCCTTTTGAGATGACTGTATTCTCCCCAAATAAAAAAGATAAACCTTGTTGTTGAGCCATGATGATAGATACGCTCTGATATAGCTGTGAGGCTCATGATGAAACAGATTATCTGGATCTTATGTGAGCCTCTGTTTTTAGTGGATATATTTTATTATATGTCACCTTTCCCAGTGTTAATAGTGATAACTCTTGTTCTGACCTTGCTAACAAATATTCGAGCGAGTTGAGTTTGGCTCTCAAACTCATAATTAGACTTTGTATTTGCTCATGTGCGAGTCCTGACCCAAATTACACATTGGCACAGATTTAAGTGATGTTTTGGGCTATAGGTGATTCTCACAGTTGTAGATTCATGAATTAGTAAGGTACTGTTGAAACAATTGCAAGGATCTCAGTTCTGTGCCACCTTGATCTAACTGCAGTCACATATTAGATTGGTCATGTTCTTTTAATATTTTCTCATCTCTGACAAAAGTCTAGTGCTTTATTTTGCTCCTCCCATTGATCTCCATGGTGTACTCTATATATCTTCTTTCACTGGGGGCTTGCCACCTTGATATCCCTGAATCAACCTCATATGGTCAACTTCATCGACGTTTTACTCACGTCTTGATGAACTGAAGTAACTAAAAGTCATACAATTCTGTGATTAATAATGTGTCAGGTCTTCTCTTTTAGTGAAACCATTTTATTGATGGTTCCTGTTTTTCTCCTTTCTATTTGGTATCCCCTCTTGTCAGTGGCAGATCCAAGATTTCTAGAAAGTGATGTCAGTACACAATTAATGGTTAAAAAAATTACAATTGTCCCGGACGAGTTTTTATATTTGTAAAAAAATAGTACATAATCGCATCATTAGTAACACTATCAAATATGTCAATAGTGAAGTAACAGATTATCAAGTTATGAACTTGAATTGAAAGATGAGTTTTTTAGTGGATAAATTTCCAGAAAAAAACCCCCTTGAGTTTGGGCATTCCTTGGAGAACCCTTAACTTTCAAACTATCACAAAACCCTGGGTTGCTCAGAAAGCCCCCTTCAACTTATCGATATTTTTCAAAAGAACCCCTTAATGGAGTTAACTGCAGATTCCACATAGGCAACTAAAATTACGCAAGGAGATATTTTTGCTAATGAAAACTGCGGTTCACTCTTTTAGGTTTTTTCTTTTTCTTTGTGTGTGTTTTTGTGTGTGTGTGTGTGGGTGTGTGTGACAAACATTGACAGTTGAAGGGGGTTTTCTGAGAACCTCAAAACTTATGGGGGTTTATGACATTTTAAAAGTTAAAAGGGAGTTATGTAAGAAACTCCTGAATGCTAAGTGGTTCTTGGTCCTGCTTGACCAAAGTGGGGTCACGTGACCTTGCGAGCCTTTCTAATTCATCACTGAGAAAAACTTTATGGATTGTATTATGTATGCAGATAAGGTTTCGTAATTGTTCTATGCTGTCTATCTGGACTAATCTCTTTTCGATTTTCCAGGTGATATATTCTGTGATGTAGTCGGGAGTCCCTATTATGTTGCACCGGAGGTCTTGCGTAAGTATTATGGTCCAGAGGCAGATGTATGGAGTGCTGGAATCATCTTGTATATCTTATTGAGTGGCGTTCCACCTTTTTGGGCAGGTATAGTGAATATGCTAACATTTCTCCTTCTATACTTTCTTTTATAGGTAAAATTAAGAAAACCTCCCCAAAACTTTGGTGTCTTTCCCCAAATCCGTAAAACTCCAAAATGTTTTAAATAACCCCCAAAACTTACTTTTCCCTTAACAAATCCACCCCCGCCCAAAGCCCAAAAAAACCCCCACCCACCCAAAAAAAGTCTCTTGCAATTGGAGGACCTTATTATGTGCCCAATTGTGTTCTTTTCTTGGTTTTTTGGCTCATCTTCTCTTCTTGTTACTTTTTGGGGGTGTTTGGAGCAACGACTAAAAGTTTTGATGGGTTATCTGAAGCCATTCGAGTTTTGGGGGTTTTGTGGAAATGTTTTGGATCCAGCAGGAAGAACCTTTTTTTTGGCGGGGGTTTGTTGTGTGTGTGTTTGGAGGGGGGGGGGGGGGGTGGGTGGATGTTGTGGGAAATACCCTAAAGTTTTTGAGGGCTTTTGTGAAATTTTCTTTTTATCTGAAACTGGTGTCATATTTGCTCTTATGTTACTCTCAGAATCTGAAGCAGGGATCTTCAGACAAATTTTACAAGGTCCTTTGGATTTTGAATCGGAACCATGGCCTCTCATTTCCGATAGTGCTAAAGAGCTCATACGCAATATGCTAAATCGTGATCCAAAGAAAAGATATACAGCTCATCAAGTTCTTTGTGAGTATTTTAGTGAATTTAATTGCCAAGTTTTGGTTAGGTATGACCTGAATGAGATGATTTAAGGGTTTGAATAGAATAGTACATAATAAAGTACTCTCTTTCATGGCTATGCCAGGTCACCCATGGATTGTTGATGCTGGAGTGGCCCCAGACAAACCTTTGGATTCTGCTGTTTTGTCACGCCTGAAACAGTTCTCAGCAATGAACAAACTAAAGAAGATGGCTTTGCGGGTATTCGGCTTTTGATTTCTTTGTTCTTTTTAAGTTGCATTGCAAGTCAGGTGCGTTTTTTTAAAATGATTTTTTGACATTCATTCATAAAAACATCAAAAATCTCACTTTAACCAGATCCATTGCAGTACAATATGATAACATGTTATATCTTGTTTAATATTTTTCGCTGATTATATTGCATGGCCCAGGTTTGAACACCTTAGTGGCTTTATATGAATTTTTCATTCTAGAATTCTTTGCACCCTCTGTGATGTGGGTATGTTTAATGAGGTCTATATGTTTGTTAAGGTCTACTATGTTTATGAATTGTTTGTACAGAAAATGTAACAATTCTCTAAGGAGCTTAAATTCTGCATTGCATCAATATAATTGGATTTCAATGAATAAGCTTTTCCCAGCATTGAACTATTAGTTAAAGTTATTCATCTAAAATATAATTTTGTGACATCTAGAAATATTAATTTCGTTACATCTAGAAATATTAATTTCGTTCAGGACTTTGACATTGTGATTGTGAGTATAATGTTTATGTCAAACCCCAATTACTTGCAGTGAAACCTTTTGACTTTCCCTTCAAGTACAAGGCTTGGATGTAATTTTAACACTACATTAAAAGTCAAGATTTATTTCATTTTGGCATAGTTGAAATTTGAACCATATAATATTTGGACTTTTGAAGGCTTCAGTTCCACCATTCAAATGCCAACTTTGGTTGACCTGAAGTCTTCCATTTGTTGAGAGATGATTATGCACGATGTTCATGAACTTGAACTGGCTTAACCAACCAAGTGTCTCAAATTGTACTCCGGCCAAATTCACCCACCCAAAATTGACTCAGATTAACAGATATAGGATCATCTAATGCTAGTTTTTGTTATAAATCCTAGATTATGTTAATGATAAAAGAGTTATTTCGCTACTTGATTTCATAATGATTAATAAATGCAAGAGTTCGCTTATTACTAGATCATGTTTTCATTCTCAGTGCCACAAGAGCCTTGTTTTTGCAGATTTAATACATCTTTCTCTGAAAAGTTTATTCCCATTGGTTCTCTTCAAATTAAAGGCCCTAGGGGTCAAATTTCAAAATGCAGAATATCTATGTATTTTGATATGTGGATGCACATTTGGTCATGCCACTAATCACGCATCTTATTTAACAAGAGTTCTCTACTTCCATATTGTGGATCTAGAAAGGGTAAGTAAATGCCCTGTAACTTTCAGAAATCTTGTCGTCTCACTTGAAGGTGCAATGTTACTGTCAGTATTGTCCCTACTTGAATGACTGGATAAGTAATTATGAAAAGGTTAAATTAGATATTATAAAGACCAATGTATTTATACTAGCATATGCTTCTTCCAGTCGATATGCATCATTTCAGATTGATAGGTATGTGAAAGCATGTAGACTAATAACTGCTCTAGGGACAATGCAATTTGTTAGAGATTGATGAAATAATAACAAGAGTTTTAGTCATAAGCAAACAATCTCAACCTAAAGAAATCTATAAGACTAGCTAGATTGATAAACAGATAATTTGATTTTGTAAAATGGTATTGCGCTGAACCAAAAGAGCAAGATCCATGAAGACATGAAAGAATAGTATACAAAGATACACCTTGAAGTTCAAGGCATCGCAAGTGAAATAGTAATGATCAAACAATTAAATTTGTCTTTGAATGATAGATAATGTATGAAACATCACTCCATTTGAAAATTCGATCATATCAAATTACTACTTTGTTCAAAATTAATTATTGAAACTTTTTATTAACTCCACTGAGATATGAGATCTTTGCAGGCTTTAGAGACCTGTCAAGCATGTATACCGAGTGGATGTGGGTGTATGAGATTTTAAGCTTGTTTTAACTTTACTTGGATAGTGAATTAGTAATTATTAGTTCATTAATCATTTAGTGATTTGAGGACCTTTTTCCGTAGAGCTTACACACTGCATTTGGTGTATTGGATGTATACCAACTGCTTGTTTATTGTAGGTTATAGCAGAAAGGTTATCAGAAGAAGAGATAGGGGGCCTCAAGAGATTGTTCAAAATGATCGACACAGACAACAGCGGGACAATAACATATGATGAACTTAAAGAGGGCTTGAAAAAAGTGGGCTCAGACCTCATGGAGTCCGAGATCCAAGCTCTTATGGATGCGGTATGTAATAAACCGAAAACCTATTTGGAAACCAGTTTTGTTTAAATATATTTACTTTTATATCCATAATTATAAAGATTCAATACTCTGAATGCGACAGGCTGATATAGACAACAGCGGCACCATAGATTATGGTGAATTTCTTGCTGCCACTGTGCACATGAATAAATTGGAGAGAGAGGAAAACTTGATAAATGCTTTCTCCTTCTTTGACAAAGATGGGAGCGGTTTCATTACAATTGATGAACTCTCTCAAGCATGCAAAGACTTTGGCCTTGGTGATGTTCATCTTGATGAAATGATTAAAGAAATCGACCAAAACAATGTAGGTTCTCTGCTCAATTTTATAATTTACCTATATTTTTTTAGGTTAATTGCAGTTAACTACCCAAAGTTTACACCATTTAACTTTGACACCCCAAAATACCCTAAAGTTCCAAAAGAAAAAACTTTGATACCCCATGTTAAGTCATTTTAGGGTATCAAAGTTAAATGTTTTTGAACTTTGGGTATTTTTTGGGTGAAGAAAAACTTTGGGGTATCAAATTTTAAAAATGTGTAAATTGGGTATTTAAGTGCAAGTAACCAAAATTTTAAGCAATTCGTTTCTCATATTCCAAATTAATGAACAACAAAAACAAAGCTTTAATCCCAAATTTTTAGGTTCGGCTGTATGAATCCTACTCTTCCATTCACTTCCATTCAATTTAGGTGAAGGCTTTCTCCACTAAGTTGAACATTGTCATATCCATCTTAATAGTTTCTAGCCAAGTTCTTTTAGGCATACCTCTACTCCTTTTTTCATTAATTATAATCTTATTGCTCCTAGTTTCTAATAAACTCTTTAAATTACAGGATGGGCAAATAGACTACAGTGAGTTCGCGGCTATGATGAGAAAGGGAACTGCAGGCAATGGAGCAGTAGGAAGAAGAACGATGAGAAACAGTTTAAACGTAAATTTAGGCGATGTCTTCAGAGCTGCAGAGCGCGGTAACTTGGAGGAAGCCATGTAATAGGAATTCTTAATGCTGATTACTGTTCAGTAGAGTTTTGGAATTGGGGTAATGAGCCATGTGTAACTAATTTGTAGTAGCTGCTTAAATGAACTGATGTTAGCTAAATGATGATGGATGCTTAAGAAAGCTATATTTGACAATTATTTGAAATTATCTGCTGGAATTGTGGAATCGTGTTTTTTTTTTAATTTTTATTTTTTGTAATGGCAGGTAGGATGAGCCGCGTGATTTGTTGGCTATTTGGAGTTTATGGGAGTAACTGGAGACATACGGTGAAAGCTTAGCCAGTTTCCAGCAACTGTTGTGTTGTTTTGCAAAGTGATTATTAAGTGTTTGTTATCTCTTCCAAGTACCTTATGTTTTGAAGGGGGGGTTTTTTTAAGTACATTGACTACTCTTTTTTTTGAAATTAGTCCTTCCAATCATTGAAATTGCTATCTTACTGCTGCTAATCTTTACTGGAGGTGTTAATTTGAAATAAGTTATAAGAATTTGGGCATATAATAGCAATTTCAATGATTGGACGGGCCAGCTTAGAAAATTGGAGGACCTGATAGCACTTTCAATGGTATGAGGGGCTAATTTCTAAAATGTTAAAGTTTCAAGGGACTAATGTGGAAAAGACGAAATTGTAAAGTCGCAATTCTAGGATTGGAGAAAGATTGATTTTGCAAGTGTTTATGCGGATCTCTGGTGACCAGTAGCAACAGGCGAAGTTTTAGCTCAAATCATAAAGATACTAATAATACTTGACTTTACTGGGAACCGAACTGCTCTCCATGAAGAAAATGTTCTGATGAAAGAATTACAAAACTGAGGTTGTAATCAAGAAGTACAGTTTCAACCTGTATGCTACAGAGTGATGCATTTTGAAAGTGGGGCTTGTAAAATTTGTCCAAACAGTAACTGAACTGATCTTGTTGAATTCCTTCGCGTGATTTACATAAGTGCATTGAAGATGGCGAAAACAGAAAGGAAATCATGGCTCCTGTTTTCGCTCCTCTAAATGGAACTCACTTTTGATACACTATCATTTCAACATGTCAAAATTTATGTACCCATCAATCAGGTTAAATGGGCGCACTAATGTACATTACACTTATGCTGCAATTCCAGCAACATAACCTGTGACAGAATTCTTACCAAGGGATTAAGCGCCAGGACCAGTCTCAGTCGAAGCCTTACGTTTCTTATTCTTTCTGCTCTTCTCTACCTCTTTACCACTGAGACGCTTTGCTTGCTGCAAGCGAATTTCCATGAGCTTGGCTTTGGCATCTCGGAAAGGAGCATCAGATTTCATGGACATAAGTTCCTGCAAGGATAATAAAAATATTGGAAACATCATACAACTTTCTTGAGATTATACATTGAATTTAGTGAGGAATAACACAAATTCAGCTTATGAAATTTTCACCTTGAGATGATCCATGGCAGCAAGATTGAAACCAATAGTGTCCTTGTATTCCTGAAATAGCATTTGAAAGAATACTATAAAATTCTTGTGTAAAATCTAATGAACCTAGTTGCAAACATTATAACTATCATTTTTACATGCATGGCTAAAAAAAGCTCAACAGGGAAAAACTCATGTAGGTTCTCATCTAAGGAATGGAGAATAGGCGGGGCCATCCTGCACAAATCTTAAGGCAGATGATCAAAGAGTTCAGTAAACTTGCTTGATTTTTGCGCCAACCTATTATTCTACCCATATGTAGTCAACAATGTAAGATTTCTCATTCAATAGTTGGCAGTTTCATATGCTCACAAAGCTTCAGGAAATCGTGAGAACTGAGAAGGTTGTGGCTGCCAAGTGACAAAGGAACCAAAGGCACCAACGCAAGGAATGATCGGAAAATTTTGGGATAATGGATATGTAGCCACCCCAAAAGTTTGGATAATGGCTTTGTTATTGTTGTTGTAGAGATAAATGGATATCCTTGGTGCAATCCTCCTTGCTGTTGAAGTGGAAACGCCTCAGCCATCCATCTAGATTTGACGAGATGGAGTTGTGGCTATTTTTTGGGAAAAAAAAGAAAGAAAGAAAAACGCTTTGTTTTTTGAAAAAGTGATAACCTGTCTCGTTAATTACCACTCTTTCCAAGGGTTCCCTCTCCCCTCTTTCTTCTCTCAAGCAACCAACCTGTCTCCTCTCTCTCAGCCAGCCAGGCCGCCCACCCCTCTCTCTCTCAACTTCAAGCAACCTGCGCTCTGCCTTGACCGCAGCCACCCACACCTCGCCTCTCTGATCCACAAGCCCTGACACAAAGATCTGTGAGCCTTACCATCCAGATCCACGAGCCCTAACACACCTCATAGTTTCAAACTGGGTACGGGCTGAAGCAAACCCAACTCGTGTGCATGAGTTTTAGGAAGTGGATATGAAGCATACGCTATGCGTCCAAGAAGAGCATGACTGAGTGTTTTACATGTATATTATAATAGTGTACATGCATGAACAAATGTTGCAAATATTCAAGGAGTGTCCAAGGAGCATCAGTCCGATAAATGTTGGGTACAAGTACAGCTTCATGATAGAAGTACCCAAGTAATGTAGGCTGCTTGTGAGTAATTTGTAAGGGATTTATGCATTCACTTTGAAATTAGTACATTTTACAAATGAATTTATGAATGTTATGGATGCATGCATTTACTTCTGTAAGTGACATATAAATTCCATTTTCAAACACAATTTACAAATGAATCCAAAACTAATAGTTAACATAGATACTCTTATTGGTCTTTTCTTAACTATTTCAGAATTGTGAAATTAAGGGTAATGTTAAAATGAGTGACATTTACCCAACGCACATATCTTAAATGAAAATGGTGAAACCCCATTTGGCAAATGAGTGCAACCCTCTTGGTGAATTTATTCCATTTGAATGGAACAAGTTTCTCACAGACAATGATGCATACGCCTATTACAATGTGTATGCAAAGAAGAATTGGTTTGCAACCCAATTCCTTGAATACATTCCTCTAGGTGTATTTACCCCATTTGAAGGGAAGGAGTTACGAAGATGCATATCTCTAATACGATGTATATGCAAAGAAGATTGGATATATAGTTCGCAAAGAAATTTTGGGAGTCAAAAAAATTTTCGCACAACTTCTGTGTGCAACAAGGAAGAGAGAAAATACTAAAACAAAGTGGGAAGATAATCAACCATGGTCTAGAAACTATAGTTAATTATGGTGCAAAATATAAAGATTAAGGTGATTTCTTCAAACTACTAGATGGTAACTAAGTTCATTACTGAACAATTTCATCCTTTAACAAGACCCGACAAAGTAGTTCATCATTACTCTCGCAAGCAAAGACATCGATCAAAGAATAGCCAGAACATCATTCACAATTCAAAAAGAGTAAGGTCTCTAGTATTGCTCAGATGGTTGATGTTTTATACAAGAAAGAAGAAGATGAATAGGTCACCACGCAACAAAAGATTGACCATATAAGACCAACAAGTCAGAATAACATTGACACTGGATGCTTATACATCATCAAACATTTTCATGGTAGGAGGGAAATATATCTATATTTCTATTTGACCATAGAGCTTGATCACCTTGGTATCATGAAAAGTGTGTTTCGGGCAGATGGAAGAGTCTTGGAGTTGTTGTTGTATTTAATATTATATACTACAACAATCATTTGAGCCTGCCTTTTGGTCTATTTTAGAGGAGTAAACCACCACCGACTATCCATCATGTTCGCTTGCATATTGCTTGCAGATGAGCACAAAGACACATTTGTTGGTAAGTTCAACTTTGTCCATAGTTAATTTAGCCTCAAAATTCTCAAGTTAGAAGCATCATTAAATCCCCTTGATATTGCAAAACAAAGGGGACATCCAAAAAGTAGTGATAGGATTAAAAGAGGCTTCAAAGAATCAGAAATGCAAAAAGAGTTGAAATATCAAAAATGTGACAACAGTTAACAACTCGGTCAATATAGACTAGTTGTCCATTGTTAACAACTCGGTCAATATAGACTAGTTGTCCATTGTTGGTAAGTTCAACTTTATCTCTTTATTTATTTTTTTTATGAGAAATCATTAATATTCATTTGACTATTTTTATATATACTTTATCTATCAAGAGGTACAGAGGAAATTATAGTTCGTAACCCCTTGTCATAACCCTTTGTCTTCACATAACCTATACATTTTTTATAGCCAATTATCTTCTTTTCATCTATGACAAATGTCTCCTTCATAAATATACAAAATTCCAAAAATTAGCTTACACTTGTAGTAAAGAAACCAATTATTGAAATATTTAGAAATCAAACTCCATACTCGCTCTTCAAATTGACATGTTAATCAACAATATACTTTCTAGTATGCCAGAGGCAAAAGCGATGACAAGCATTTGGCAGAAACCTTTTGATCTAGGATAGCCCGACACGGCTCTAGGGTCGATGTACACGGGTGCGTATTGGGTATGTTTCCGCACCGACATGGGTGGGACAAGGGAGCATCTTATTCCTACACGTGAGGGCAGTTCAGGAGCAAATTTTTTTAAGAAAGATGGGTGCTCGTACCTCTGTGATTTGATGAATGGGGAAGATGATGTTCTCTCTCATTTTCTTCATTTTTTTATTTGATAGTGAAGATGACATCACCATTCTCATGTGTTATTTAACCTTTTCCTTGTTGTCTTTTTCTTGAAAAGAATGGTAGTGATGAGGACGAGACAACATGGGTCTTCATAACTATGGGTCCTCATTCTTAAATATTTTAACACTCTATAGAGAAGTTTAGGTTTGTCGTTTTGTTCTTTTGAGAAATATAAAGTCTCAAATGAGTTTATTTTATTGAGAATTTGAGATCAAACATTAAAAATTGAGATATTTAAGATAATTGTTAGCCTTTAACTATATATATATATA
>JBAKGM010000412.1:10103753-10118596 GCA_037177215.1 Asparagus racemosus | reverse complement strand
ATATATATATATATATATATATATATATATATATAATTCACCCATGTCACCGTACCCTACTTTTTACAATTCTGACGTAACCCGTACCCATGTCCGTCCCCGTACCTATACCTATGCAACCTTGCTTTTGATAGATTTACCCGCCTATGCATCCTAATCGATAATAACATCTTTCGACGTGACCTCACACATACACTTGAGCCATTAGGACAACAACCATACAAAGGCGTTTTCTTGCTCATCTGCAGGCAATGCATAATAGAACATATAGTGGTAGTTTACTCTTGTAAATGAAATTAAATAAGAAGAAATGATTGGTCTAGTATGTGGTTTTAAATACTATCACACCTCCGAGACTTAAATAAGATGCTCCTGCTTGTCCATCAACTAAAAACGCTCTTCCCATTATACCAAGGTGATCAACCTCTATGGCGAAATAGAAATTTGGATATGTTTCCCTCCATCCTTGAAACTTGGATCCATTTCCTAGTGACAGGTTCATCATCTTCTCCCTTGTATAAAACATTAATCACCCAAGCAAATACCAGAAGGCCATATTCTTTCTTAACTCAAATTCTGAATGATGTTCTTGCAAGTCTTTGATCGATTACTCTAATTGTGAGAATAATGACGAACTACTTTATCAAGGCTTGTTAAAGGATGAAGATGTTCATCAATGGACTCAGTAACCATTCACGTGTTTAATGAAGTCAGCTTAAGTCGTCATATTTTACATCACAACTAAATCTAGTATCCAAACGACGGTTAACAATCTCCCCTACTTTAATTTTACTTTAGCATTTTCTTTTTCCGGGAACACTTCTTTGACTTTGCAAAGTCTTTGCGAATTCCAAAGCCCGCTTTTTAAAAATTATTTTATTATTATTTTTTGGGCATATGCATTGTAATATAGGCATGCATCTTAGACCATGGGAATCTCCTTTTAAATGGAGTAATTTCACTAGAGGAATACTCATCCGAAAATGGGGTTTCACCATCTACATTCAAGATATGACCATCCGCGTAAAAATGCCACTCATTTTAACATTGCTTTTCAAAAGGAAGGTTTTTTTTTTTGCAAAAAACAAACCCTTACTACTCTATCTCATCAATCCAGATGGATGACTAAGATGCTTCCACATCACTACTAAAGAGGATTGGTATCCTTAGTACCAAGATACCCATATCTCTCTCCATAACTCTGTGTGTTAGGATTAATTGTACACCCCCATAGTCAAAGAGGACAAGCCGGTTATCACCCTTAAACTTTTCTACTAGCAAGTAGATTCCCCAATGTTCAAACAAAAAGTTGTCACCGTTATCTATACTCATACAGTGTACTATAAGAGGTGTTTGTTCAACGCCAATAAAAGAATAGGGAATCTCTCTTCAATTAATACATTGATAATACATGACACCCAGTGAGATATAATGGGGAGATAACTCTTGTTGGGGATTAGAGGGTCAAAATAGTATACTAATAGAAAAAGTTTAAGGATAATAAATGGTTAATCCCCTATTTTACATTGGGTGTATTGTATGGAGTTGCAGATGAGAACAGAGCATAGCCCATTTTAAGATTCTACGATACTGCAAATGATCTACCTAGTGCATCTTTCTCTTGCTTCAACTTTTTTTCAGTTCATTCCATCGCATAGAAACATAATAGAGGACAAAATGCAAGAGACGGGAATGACAGAATTCTTTTGGTCTTAGGAAATTAGAATATTACAAGAATTAAGTCGAGAGATTGAAATCAGTAGTTGGAAAAGAAATGATATACATCCATTGCATAAGAAGCTAAAAGACAGTCAAAACAGTCAGATATCAATACACAAAGGATTAAGGAGAAAAAGTAATAAGACAAAAGACACGTAATAAAGAATGGTGCATTCACAAGATATCTTCCGAGCAAGGTGGATGAAGCAAATAAACAAAAGGAAATTATGGGATTAGAAGTTGCAAGATGATAAACATTCACCAACAACCACAACCACAACCACCCTAAAGTGCAAGATAATTAAAGCTATCAGCTTGGCGATCTATGGGATTCCGAAGAATTCAATGAGTAGTGTTGCCTTTTTCTTCTGAATTAATCATGATTGCTTAATATACCGTGGATTATTCATCGACATTGTTGCTCGAGTTTTCAAGAATACTAGTAATGAAGTTTTCTCATATAATATTGTTGACAATTTTCAGAATTACCTTTACTCTTTCGTGCAGAATATCTTTGAGTATGGTTAGCATGGGCCTGGCAGCCGGCGTAGTGGTTAACTGGTTATAATGCGTTTGTAGAAGGACCGTAGTAACTCGACAAACAAGCTCAACCTGCGTCCACCATATCATAAGTAAATGGTTCACAAACTTATAGATGCTAGAGTTTAAAAAAGAAAATTGAACTGAAAATACAATTATGATGATATTCTAGAATAACAAAACTATTTGCTGACTTGTCATGGTATACATGCTTTCTTCACGGATGACACTATTACAGGATTTCATAGTTACAGGTTTTCTTCATGGAGACAATTATGGTATCTTCAAGACGGACCAGTCAAGAGATAATGGCCAAGCATCGAATGGAAATTTCTATAAGATGACAGTTTTGGACAAGAGTATCAAAAATGGATGAAAAGGACAAATCATATAATAAAGTCACTGCTACCAACCAACACAATCTTATACCTCACATAAATTCCGCACAGGTCAGTTTCTGTTAAATACTTTGAGTGCTTCAGAAGGAAAGAAAACCACGGGTTTGCTTGATGCAGATACTCTTTATTGTAAGGGTTGTGTGGCAGAGAGCATCAAAAATTGATGAAAAGGACAAATCATATAAGAAGTCACTGCTACCAACCAACACAATCTTATACCTCACATAAATTCCGCACAGGTCAGTTTTTGTTAAATACTTTGAGTGCTTCAGAAGGAAAGAAAACCACGGGATTGCTTGATGCAGATACTCTTTATTGTAAGGGTTGTGTGGCAGAGAGCAATTAAAGGTTTTAACATCTATTGCCTTGTTGTGAAGGCAAATGCAATCATCTGTAGTGATATTAGTCAATTCAAATCATGCATGTTTAAGCAAATCCACAGGAAGACTTGGATGGTTTCAAATGTATCGTATCAATAGTTTGGAGTGTATTCTATTATAGAATATAGACTTATAGTAAGTCTTTGATTGGCATTATCTGTAAGTATTCTCTTTGTCGAGGGGTTTATTTCAAGTGTGGATATAATTCTCTTGTCAGATTATTAGGATATATAATTTGAATAGATCCAATCCGAACCCGACCTGTTTTACAGCCCTACATAAATGACAAACAATTGCCTAGTTACGACCAACATAATCCTCTGTATTATTGCTCCTTTATGTTATGGGAGAAGGCAACATTCCTCGTAGACATCCAGACTGAGTTGTGTGGCAAATAAATGATGTAACAAGTTTCCCTTTACTAAAGGTTGCCAAAAAAAGTAAAGAAAAATGCAAGCCACATCCAGGATGCAGCAAACCAATCATACCTACAATTGAGCAACAGTATCTACTTAAAATAAGAACTAGCAAGCAATACCCAAAAAAAAAAGACTGCAGTAATGCGCTACATGATGACCATCTGGACAGTTTCAAATACTCCTCTGCAAACATTTTGCCCCCTAGGCAATCAAACACATGGATCCATCAGAATAGCAGTTCCCTGGTTTCATGTAATCCTAACCTAGAACTTTGAGAGTGGATCTTTTACTAACTAATTATTTGGCGAACAATTCAAAGTCTGAAGTAGGTTTAAGTGAAGACTTGCAGTCTCACCGCCAAGCTATAGGTGGAGGTTATTCCAAACAGCCTCCATAATAGGATGTTAAATAAAAATTAACTGATGGAAGCTAAGGAGAAAAGTGAGTAATTATAGCAACTAAATTTTAGCAGGAAATTATAGAAAATTTGAGCTATAAATAAAACTAAAGAGATTTGAATGTTATAAAAGAATAAACTTTCACTTTACCTTGGAAGGGTTGCTGGCCCAATCCTTCAAGTATGATATAAGCTTCAAAGCATCTGTGAATGGTAAAGACTGCAAACACAAAGAATGGTAAAACATTGAATGTCACTATTAAGAATGTACACGTAAGTGTTCAATAATCTTTTAAGGACAAGAACATGAAATTGGAGAAGTTTGTTTAACCAGAAACCTTAGCATACTGTATTTCACAAAGGTGGAATATGCAAGATGTATGTGACATGCACTTTTGACAAAGAAAAGCAGCAGCTTTAGTTATTACAAAAGTACAATACAGAATAGCTTAATCACAGTGAAATATACATTTTATTTGAATTTCTGATTTAAGAAAAAAATGTAAGTGGTATACGTCTGAGTACATTATACTGCATATGTGTGCAAAAAGATACCTTGACATCTATCACTTATCACCCAATTCACTAACACACACCGATGCACAGGTCTATACACAAAAAGAGGGGGGAAACATACATTCAAACAAGCATGTATGAGATAATGTAAACTTATAAATATAATAGGTTAAGCTACGGACAGGTACAAACAGACACACATACACAGAAAATAAAGGGAAGTACAAAAATAAATGATAGCTAAAAGAGCAAACCTTTTCAGCTTTCACATATAAACAAAAATGGGATCCACAGAAAATTTCCTGGTAATTTTGCTCACAAGTCTAACAAGAGACAGGCTCGCAAATTAGATGTGGAGTGTAAAATACTAGAATAAAATATTCATTATAAAACAACAGACAATCATGCTAACGTATTTCCTCTACAGTAGTGAGATAACATTATGCTTTTTACTTGATAAAATCAAGTCATGACATTCAGTAAAAAGATCTACCTAGTTACATACCAGTAGGGTCTGCTCCATATCATTTGTTTGAACATTGGAAATTGCATGAAGAACATAGTCAGATGGACTAAGCCCACGCAGCAGATCATTCGGTTGAAGTGCACCTCCTTTTCCACTTCTTATATCCTCCTGAAAATTAGAAAAGAAATAAAATACTTGTTAATGCTTGAAGAAAAAGGTCACAGACTTTTAGTAGACAACTGTGAAATCTTGGGTAAAGTCATGTAGTCTTGGGAAAATCCAACACAAACATGTCTGCCACAGCAGTTTGTAATGCGAAAGCGGTACTAATAATGAGACTGTACTGGTGATCCTTATTAGTGGAAAGGAATGTCTTAGACTCTTAAGAGTTTACTCAACATCTGGATGAAACTGAAACTGTAACAGGAAAGGATGCTTTCACTAAGTATATCATGATGCAAGCATACAAGGCCATAATTAGAACAGTGAACAGAACTTTAGATGAATGTTGTTTGTATTTTCCCCACCAAATCAGACCTCTCAACTGGCAAATCTAATGTATGAACCTCCAGTCTCAGTACTCTTTGTCACAAAATTAATGTTGCCAGCAAAAAATATGATCAGTTATTAGAACAGTGAATGGAATTTAGCTGATTGTATTGCACATATTATCTCGCAGCAAATCACACCACTCAATTGGCATATCCAATCGATGTCCCTCCAGTCTCTGTATTCATGGTTACAAAATGAACGCACCAAAGCTAAGCCTCAATCTGGTTACACATATTTGTAAAATATTAATTTGTGCTACCATCAGATTCATTTTCACATCCTAACAATCATGGGTCAAAGAGATAAAAGAACCACAACCACTGTTTTAAAAAGCCTCTGCCTACTCCGCCTAGGCCTAGGCAGTACCTAGGCCGCCTAACTAGCGCCTAGCGCCTGGGCAGTACCTAGACTGCCCACCTAAATTTTGAAAGCGTTTAGGGAACCATTGTCTGCTTACGTTGACTGCACCCTTTACTATCAATTATTGTAATTAAAAAAAAAACCTCCTACGCTCTAGGTGTTGGGTCCAACGCCTAGGTCTCCTAGCGCTTTCTATAACCATGTTAGTTATTATTTTGGCTATTTACATGGTTTATTATGGATCTAAGATTGCTATCTTTTTTTGTGAATTTATATGAATTATTTTTATCAATTATTATAATTAAATAATTTAAAAAATAGCCAAACGCCTAGGCGCCACCTAGGTGTACACCTAGGCGACTAGATGCTGACTCAAACGCCTAGTCCGCCTAGCGCCTTATGTAACATTGACCACAACAACAAAATGAGGTGACATATAAGGATCAGAAGATATTTGGAGAGGACGACTAGTGAAAGTTGAAAAATATTGATCAAGTTCATATCTTGAAACTTCCATATTTACGTATTTGACTTACCTATGTATCAATAGGGATTGGGAAGCAACAATGGGCAAATCCTACATACATTTTCCATGATGCAGACAACATCAATCATGCAGTCTAAAGACAAAGAAACTGTGAGAAGAGTACATGTGATAGTAAGGAGGCATTGAAGTAGTGAGGATGCGTAGATTGTGCACTAGGAGACACTTGATTTGAGAAAGTAGGAAGAATCAGAAATAATTCAGGCAAATAAATCCACTGTACTTGATGATAGTCACCATTACACAAGTTAACATGAAGGATTATGCTTGCAGTCACTGAATATCTTAGGTCCAACAAAAAAAAAGGAAAAAGAAAAGAGAATACTAGACTACAAAAAGTCAAATGAATGGGCATGTTTGCTAATCAAGTTAGGAAATGACAATCCATAATCACCAGATGATTCATATCATGGAAGATGGGCTTATAAAGATTCATCTCAATGGTAACTTTGTGAGAAAAATAAAGTGATCTGTTTTAGCTTTGCAATTTCAAATGAGAGTTACTCCTTCAATTAATTTCTTCACACTCCTGCTTGTGCTGCATGTTTGCAGTTTTTACGGCCTAATATCTCTCTAACAGTATGAAACTACTAGACTGAAACACTTTTAATAAAAGATGTAGCTAAGGATATGGCATATGGGGACATCAAATGTCACTTTTTCACATAAGACAATGTAAAAGAACTAAGCATGCCACTCATCCCAACCGATACCAACTGAAAAACCTAATGCATTAAACCTTATATTCAAAATGTCAGTGAATTAACACTTTCAGTAGCCAAACTAAAGTTAATTAAATAAAATTTTAAACTGCAACATTTTATTACTGAAACATTTCTTGAGTTACAATATTTATATCGTAACTTCACTTATGAGATGTCTTGGTTCTCCCTAATGATAACCACATGAGTATTCTCAGACCAACAGCACAAGACCATGTCAATCAAACACAAATTACACCTATGAATATAAAAGGAAAAGAAGATACACTGACATACTGTACATACCTTGTGCTGATCAATTCGTTTCAATTCAGCTTCAGCTATGTCTAATGCATCAATAATCAAGTCAGTCGCAGTGAGAGTTTCTTGAGTCCTCTTGCCAGGGAGACCAACAGATCCCTCTTCAGGAAGTTCTTCTTTTGGCATGTATCTGTTTTCATTTGAATTGTCTATATCAGACTCAAACATCTGCTCTTCCACTTTCTCCTTTTCTTCCTACATATCAGTAAGGGTTTCCAAGAGTGAGATGATAACTATTAGTTATCCCTCCTTGACTGTTATGCCACAAAGTATAGTCAGACAACACATAAGCATATTGCTTACCTCAATAAAAAAGGGTTCTTCAGTACGATCCCAACGACGGATTGAACGATCATGGGATCCTGTGACAATGAAATCACCTCGATTACTAACTGCAAGGCACCAAACTTCAGCATGATGCCCCTCAAGAGTTAAAAGTACTTCAAATTTGTCAGCATCCCAGTACTTTACAAGGCGATCTTTACCCACACTAAACACATAGTGAGTATTGCGGACAAACTTTACATCCATAACACTGCAATCAAAACAAATGAAGAATTCCAACATGGTTTAATTTACAATTTACAGACGAGCAATTCTTACAAACAAAATACAAATTATATCAAGTTACCTGTCAGCATGAGCAAAACGGGATTTATGGCAGTCGCCAAAATCCAAACCCCAAAATTTAATATTCTTGTCTGCGGAACCAGTAACTATAAGGTCTCCATCAGATGATATATCCATACATAGCACTGGCATCTTGTGTCCATAGAGCGAAAGGTAATATTTTAAAGAGTCCAGGAAGAATACCTATAGACAAATCACACATATGTCTCAGTATAGGCTATCACAATCAAATCTTTATCAAACCATTAATTTATTTTATTTTATTTTTATTTTATTTTATTTTTATTTTATTTTATTTATTTTTTGGGGATAAAGATCATAGCCTAGCATGAACGGAGATTGCATTCCATATATCTTATAACTAAAACAAGGGGGCTTTACAACTACAGTAAAGTGGCACTCACTAATAAAACTAACAACTGATTAATATATACTCTAAAGGTGACATATGCGTTGATGAAAACAATTAAGAGTAGAAGACATTGCTCAACCTCGTTAAGGGTGAAAAAGCTAGACTGCTTCGGTTGTTAGTGTGAGTTGATTGAGGGTAGTTGAATGAACTAAGGAAAACTATAACAGTCCATAGCATGATTAGATTTGTTCTTTTAAGAAGAGGGTGCTCAATCAATTCCAATATTGTATTTCAGGAAGTGAATGTAAGGCTTAAGAAAATTATGCCATATTTGGTAATGTACTTAGGTTCATGAACAAAATATACACAGTAATTTTATATTTTTTATATGAATGAATAAAAACTGATCAGGTATATGGAATGGAACTACCCCCGTGAAATGCCAATAATACAATAAAACTCACACAAAAAAGAAAGCAGAGAGAAAAGTGATTTGACATAACCTTGACACCAGTAGAGTATGCAATCTCAGAAACTGCAATATACTTGGCATTTGGACTGACAGTAACCGCAAGCACCTCTGAATTCATTTTCAAAGTTCTCACATTTGTCACAAGCAGCTGCTTTGTCTCCTGCAAAAGGAAGCAAGTTAACTCAATGATGCTGAAGGATAAGAAATATTAGAATCTTTAGTATGCAAGCAAATTGTTGGTCCATATATAAGCTTAATTGTTAGATTACATGTTGTATTTACAAAAATAAGAGTTAGTAACCATTTTTTATTATAGAAGAGAGTACAGAACCCGTGGCCTAGTTATTAGTTTCATCTATAAAAGCAAAGAGAGAAGGTTTCTCGTCTGTGCTCCGAAGACCCAATTCTTCTTTTATGATAGTCTGATGCAGAAATATCTTGTTAACCCAAAAAATGATTGGATGGAATCCTCCTGAGGAACCACCGCTTCCCAGATACAGGAAATGAAATTCATCTCCAAGTCATGTGTCAAAAGCCATGACAGCTCTAAAAACTCCTCATTCAGGGACATATTACAGCATGGTCATTGACTACTGACCTTGGTGTGTTTCTGGAATTGCTTACAACACTATTATGGATTTTAAAACAAATAAGAGTTAAAAAAATGTTTGGAAACTAAATAGCTATTAATTTAACTGGGGATATGACAAAACTCGGTTGAAGAAAAGGATTCTCGAGCCAATCCCAGAAATTCGGGATAAAGGCTTTCTTGTCGTTGTATTGTTGTTTGATGCTTTGGCAGTCATTTAGCAAGGAGCTTTTCGGGAAAAAATAAGTCTATAGCTATTGTTTGAAAAAGCTACATGCCATAGCTTCTTTATATCTCACAAGAAAAAGGCCAATTGATCTCCTAATTTTCTCTCATATCTTTTCTCATGCATGATAATTCAAGCAATTTAACTTTCAAACTAAACTTCATGTTTCCATTCTTCGCCCCATCCTTACTAAAATTTCCACTTAGACTCTTTCATATTTTTATTCTTATCAAAGCTTAAATCCAAGTACTTAGAGAAGATGTGATGAAGAGGAAAATAAGGACAATTGAAACTTGTAAAAATTAAAAAAATATTCTATGTTCTTTTTAAATTGGCAAGCTGACATTTAGGGATCTGTTGAAATAAAGAGTTGAGGAAGGGTTATATGAAGGTAAAGCTTAATCTTTGGGCAGGTATATCAAATACTCCTATATAACATAAGCACTAACTAGTAAATTGTCTAAAGAACAATATAAGTAACATGTAAAGGAGAAAGAACCAATACAAATATGTTTCTAGATTCATATATATTAGGATGTAATTCCTTCACTTATGACACAATTTACTGAATGCTGAATAAATCAGAAAAAAGAGTAACTCTCTCCCACCTTTCCCGGTGTACAGGTGAGAAAGTTGCCCAAAGTGGATAAAGGTCCAAAAGAGATTAGAGGGTTGTTACAACAATTCCAACTCACATACCAATTTCAAACTTTGTGGAAGATAACAACCCATGATCATGATCCAAGGTTCCGTTCAGAATGATTTCCTTTAGGTAATAGTCTCCTAGGTGGAGATGTATGCTAAACTCAAAAACCTGAATATAGGCAGCACTGTGATGCATAGGATGATGTTTAATTTAAACCAATATCACCAACGAGAAGAAGAGGGATATTGTTCCCTTTCTTGCAAAATGGCCAGGTAAAAATGAATAAATAAATAAAACTCACGCTATCAGGTTTCTTTTTCTGCTGATATTCCCAGAACTTGACATCATAATCTTTGCCTCCAGTGACAAAACCCTTACCGCCAAAAGAGCCGTTCTCATCTGGGATCAGGATAATTGATCGGATAGACCCATCATTGTCATGAGCTTGTATCACCTCAGTGCAACTCCCACTTCCAACATCAATGATCTCTAAGGTTCCATCCTTTGTGCCAACAAGCGCATAGCGATCACCTGGGACAAAGGAACTGCACAACCCATATCCAGATTCAATAGTCCTAATGCAAGCACCAGTACTTGGATTCCAAATTTTCACAGCATTGTGACTGGTTGATAACAAAAGGGTGTTGTCAGAACTCAATGCCACACTTCTAATATCAGAGCGATGTCCTTGGAGCTCGATTGAATGTGTTTTAGAAATCTTGCTATCTTCAACTGAATAAGTCTCTAACATATTATTGTTTAATGACATGGAAAATGTGGCAATGGGCCCTTTCGCCAAAACAACTGGAGAAAATGAGATTGAACAAATCTTCCTACTCGCACGTAAAATCTGTAAAAGCTTAAAAACATCTGAGACTATAACTGTTGCCTGTTGACTATCTACAGCATCCGTCATAGTTCCATTCTCTTGTCCTGCAGCAGCTATTTTAGCTGAAGCCTTCTCTTTCTTCCTCTGGACTCTTCTTTTAGCCTTGCGCTTAGCTTCAGCATCATTCAGAACTCGGTAAATCTCAACAGTCTTCCCAGCTGCTTGACATGCAAGTAGGCTGCCGGATTTGTTAAAACGCACATTTGCAACCCGGTCCTTGCACTGACGCTGAATCTCTCCAAACTGCTTCAAAACCTCCCATTTGCTTGAAGAGTCAATTTCCTCCTGTGAATGTTTTATCTGGTAGAACCTCAGCTCCTGGTCAGCTGAACCAGTTACCAGAAACCTCTCTTCATGATCAATATCCAATGACCAGATCTCACTCTGGTGTCCACTAACAATCTGCATGCAGTGCTGCGTATCAAGATCCCATACCCTTACAAACTTGTCCTTCGAGCAACTCACGAGCTTTTTCCCCAAGGCAAAGAAAGCAAGGTCAGTTACCTACAATGAGAAAATGGACATAATTCAAGCTCAGAGATGGTTTCAAATACCTGACATCATGCACAAAATTTGAGCTGAGACACCTAAACACACAAACACTGCTTGAAGAGTTTTGGACATTACAACCCCAGCATTCAAAATTTAACCACAAATGTTTAAAAACACAGCATAATAACCTCAAAATGTTCTGGATTTCCTTTTACCATCAGAAATTTAGCTGTCATTTCAACGTTTACATGAAATTTCAACCAAAATCCCACATTGGTATCTCTTGAATATTATCAGCTTAATGATTTCAAGCTTTTAAAAGTGATCTTTATTCGTGAAATTTTAGGGGGAAAAAATATCAAAGTAACCAAGGTTTTGTCCCCCTATTGTTTTCATATACCTAACTGTCAGTAGTGACTCAGATGTTATACAAAGATACTAACTAATACTCATCTCTTGACAATTTACAACCCAAATTTCTGCCAATATTTATTTAAACACGACATATATCTCAAATTCCGCAACTACAAAACATCGGGCATGTTCCAAATGCAACCAAAATCAAAATTTTACAAGATGGCCATTACTCAAACTAAGTGATACCTGATCTCGATGCCCACGAAGCCGAAAAAGACCAACTTCAGCAACAACATCCCAAAGAATAACATCACAATCCTTACTCCCCGACGCCAAAAGCGACCCATTTCCATTAAACTTAACCACGCTAACCGCCGACTTATGCCCATTTAGCGTCGCCTCACAAACCCCCTTCTCAAAATCCCACAACCTCACGCTGCCATCAGCGTGCCCGCTCGCCAGCGCCGACGGGATCGAGGCGATCGCAGTGACGGCGAGATTGTGAGAGGGGTTGGATGAAGGGGTTAGGGTTTTGGAGACGACGCCCTTCTTGAGGTCCCAAGATAGGATTTTGTCGAGGGCTGAGGTTAGGAGGTGCTTGGCTGTGGAGTCGTGGACGATGTTGGAGTCGTTGGAGGCGATGACGCCGAAGGAGAGGGCGTGCTCGTAGCGGAGGTAGGATTTCACCATGGCTGGGGGAGTTTTGAGAGGCGGTGGAAGGAGTAAAGAAGTCTTTTTTTTGGCTTTCTAGGGTTTAAGGAGAGAGAGTGTGTGAAGATTAGGGTTTTGGGATGGAAATGGGTTGGCTGATGAAAGATCCGACCCAAATTAATGGGAGTCCACTATGCTGAGAACTATGCTAACTAATTGATACTTTAGGACCAAAATTTATATTTATTCAGGCATATCTTCAAAACTGGAAGTAGTTAAAAAAAATTCATGTGTAAGTTAATAGTTGATATAAATTTTAATTGGATACTTTTTATCCAAAGATGAAGGTTAAAAATACGGAAATTATAATAAAAATTGATATTAATAAAAATACTTATAAATAAATGGTATCGTCCATAGCTTCAATAACACTTATCATCATTTGTTTATTAGCATCCAACATCCTTATGTTTGGAATTTTACAAGGGTAAATTTCATGCAGTTAACCTCTCCTCATGACTTGAACGATAACTAAGTGCTAATAACGAGTTGAGGGGATGATAAATGATGTTGAAGCCATAGTTAAACAATACGCGGTACATAGCGGGTCACCGTACGAATTCGCGCATGTAATTCGTCACTTAGAAAAGTTGGATTCCTCTTATCAAAAAAAAAAAAAAAAAAAGAAGGGATTCCTTAGGGGTAGCTTGCTTCGGACGTAAGTTCTGTTAGTAGTACGTTGTAAAATTTTTTCAGGTGCGCTTAAAGTTTTCTAAAGTATATAGTAGAAAACTAGAAAGCTAATTATAAATTTTAATATTTTTTCATACAAAATACTTAAATACTTCTTTTTTATGGAGTTTGTTTCTTTGTTTTGTTTTTTTTAACAGAGCTCATTTTTAGATCATGGTTTTGTTTTACATTTAATTAGTATATGCGTTTAGTTACAGTAAAGTCATCGGCTCATATACTTTATTGTGTGTCTCCCTTCGCTTAATTGCACACCTTGCATTACGTCTTGCGCAGGTGCGCTTAAATAAATTTGCATCTAGCATATTTGTAAGTGGTACGCCAATTTTGGGGAACCGGTTCGTTTATTGGAGGGAATCAGTTCACAGGAACTGTACGGCAGTTCGAGGAGGGTCCGGGGAATCGCACAACGATAATGGTTGAAAGTATAGATGAAGGAGTGTTATCAGCAACTTACCCTACAGAGAAAAAAGAACTTGAACTAAGAAAAAAAATACTATATAGAATTTTTAATAGTAGGTCCATTCCTACAATTTAACAACGACCGCAAGTCGAGCATATAATACAAAGTAACATAGGTGTCTTTTGGGAGATGCATCAAATTACCTTGTTTTCGATTTTCTAACTTAAACGATCATACAAGAAAAACGTAACATGCACACTCGAAAACTCAAAATGCTTTAGTGTTGTTTGTTATTCCTATATCTTCTAGAACAACAACAAAAATTCCAATATTGACTGGGCCAGCTTATCGCGTGCATTGTTGTACTCATTCTTCGTATATGTATCAACTAATCATTCTTTTTTTAACCCCTTCCCTATGATGTGAAACATTGCATATTTATTTGATATAGTTTTTTCATAGTGGATTTTATTTAAGCTGGTTCTTTGAGAAAAATTTTGGTGAAAGGAGTTTAACTTCTCATATCTTTTTTCGTTATCTCTCAGTGTCATCCTTCATCATTTATCTGAAGAGCTCTTGCGAGGTACGTCCTATTTGATGCATAATTTGAGCTATTGAAGTCACAATTAAACCTATGCGCGAGAAGTGTTTGGGTCATTGCTTGAGACATATTATGTGTGCTTTGTTTTTCTCTTTATCGATTATGGGTTATATGCGACCGTGGCTCCCTTAATCATAAGAAAGCTCCTCAATAAAGTTTCAAATTCCTTTACGCCCCTCATTTATTCTTCTCATAATGATGTAAACTTACATACTAAGGAGAGGTAGGTGTAGTCTAAATATTTTCCGAACGTCGTCTCATTTTTTATATTACTAATATAGTGCACGTGCTTTGCACGAGAGCATACCTATTTTGTTTTATGTTTTCATTTTTTTTGTTGGTCGCAAAATAATGAATTGACTTGTATAACAATATAAATTCTAAACAATTACAACTTTGTTTAAATAAATAAATTGTATGATAAAACTATGTATAAAGAACTGTATGATCAATTATTATAGTTTGGAAAATT
>JBAKGM010000412.1:10069867-10090245 GCA_037177215.1 Asparagus racemosus | reverse complement strand
AGTCTTGATCACAAGTCAGAGCTTGTAATTTGGATGAAGAATTACCATGGTTGATATTTTTCCCTTGCGGGATATTAGACAAAGGGTAACCCCCATTCTTAGCTCCTTTTAAGGAATCATAGCGAGCATCACGAGATGCTTTAAAAAAACCCCAAAGGGGTTGTGGACTAAAGTCCAAAATTAGAAGATGTATGAATGTCTTGAACCTTGGGTCGAACGAGGGTCTCCATCTCTCCACTTTGGGCGAAGTTCATCTGGCTTCTAACATAGCCAAGACAGTTATCAGGTAGTGTCACCTTCTTTTGGGCAAGGGTAGAATTTGACCCTGTCCTAGCACTGCGGTTAATGCTATGGTAACTTCTGGTGGTGGCCATGATTGACTTGCAAGAGGAAATAAATTTCTCAAACTTCACTTGGTCATATTTTAAGGACCAGTGACTCAGCAAAAGATTATAAATTAACACAGATTATAATTAATGACCAGCAACTGCAACACAATCTTCTCGTCAGTTGAGAAGGAAGTCCCTAGTGGAGTCCCATCTTGTTTTAAATCTTTGAATTATAATTAACATAGATTATAAATTTAAAGAATTACAAATAAAATAAGAAAAATTTATATTTCTAGGTTCTTTTTTGTGTGCTGATGGAACATCAATCTTTTACTCCATTGACAATTCCACTAAAGCATTGAGTCTTCTCTTGATTGAAGATCGTCAAGGCTCTTGTGAAGATGTTGAAGTCTTCAAGTGAGTAGTTCTTCTGAGTTGCTAACTTGCCAAGTTCTTCTAGGTGTGTGAATTGCCAAGTTCTCCAAAAATGAGCAATATCCCTTCCTCTTATAGGCTAAGAGAAATAAGTTAGAGGGTATTAAATATGAATTTTGTGGTCATTAACTTAGAAGATAATAGAGAGTTAATTTAGAAGATAATAGAGAGTTAATTTAGAAGATAATAGAGAGAACTATTTCCATAAACATAGCTCCTGAAATGGTCAATGGTGAGGTTTGCCAATAACGGTCCGGAGCGAAGCTCGCTGAGTGGTCAAGAACAAAGTTCATTCTAACGAACTTCGCCAGAATAGGTGTGGATGATATGGCCTATGTGGACTATTGGGGTGAAGTTTGTTCTAGGCGAACTTCACTTGAAGCTTCACTTTGACATAGTCTTGTTAGCGAGCTTCACTATGATTCAGGTGAGCTTCATCATGAGCTTGTGTTTGAGCTCATATGAAGTGTTTAGCCCATAAGCATTCACTTCTTTAGACTTGAGCTGAGGTTGGTCCAAGAGAGAGTATGTTTTAACCATCTAAAGCCCCATGGGCAACACGAGAGTAGCTGCTAGTCCTATCAGTGCATTAGCATATGGATTTTGTGATCGAACTATGTGTGTGATGCTGGCCTCTCGAAAGTCTTTCATCATCCTTTTTTCTTTGTCGTAGTATGGGAGTAGGTCATCATGTTTTACTGCATACTCTTTGTTGATCTGCTTATCTATAAGTTGTGAGCCACCTTCCACTTTGAGTTATTCTACACCTAGCTTCTTGCCACTCTAATCTGATCAGCAAGTCATTGCATTCTACCATGTTGTTGCAACATGGTCAGCCAAGGAGAAAGACTGTAGGAGAATGTGTCTGCTGGGTGTGACAAATACCACCCTGATCCCAGCGACGATGTGTTCGTCAGGTCCTGCTATGAATGCCCCATCAAAGCACATAAATCTATTCGTGAATGGAGACATTGGACTCACAGACTTTGTTGGGTATCTCCTCATAGAGTTTAGAATATCTGGGTATTGGATGATTTGCCAGAAAGTCAGCCAAGGCTTGCCCCTTAATTGTCTTTTGGGGCATGAACTCCATTTCGTGTTGACAGAGCAAGAGAGCCACTTTGCTAATTGTGAATTGAGCAACCTAGGTTTTGTCATGAGGATCTAATGTGGATTTACTCGGGATACTACTTGGAGGGTCTTTCTAACCAGATAGTTTCGCATCTTTTGTATCGCTAACACGAGGGGCAAACATTCCTTCTCAATCGGATTGTACCAATGTTCAACTCCCACCACTATGCAGCTTAGGTAGTAGATGACATATTCATGCCCTTGATCATTCTTCTGAACCAACATGCACCCAGTGAGTGTTCTAAGGATTTTACATTCAGGATGAATGGCTTCCTTGTGGATGGAGCAACCAAGATAGGAGAAGTCGTGACGTAAGCCTTGATGTTGTCGAATGCCGTGTGACATGCTTCATCCCACATAAAAGAGGTATTCTTGCACAAGAATCTAGCATAAGGTTGGCACCAACCACAGTGATCCGTAATGAACCTCTTAATGTACACCAGCCAATCTTGAAGACCTCTGAGTTGTTTGAGGTTTCTCACGGGAGGCATCGCTAAGATGGCCTTCACTTTGTCTAGATCCACATGGATATCCTTACCTGTGACAAGGAACCCTAAGAATTTACCATTGAACACTCCAAAAAAGGCTTGGATGGGTTCATCTTGAGGTCGTGTTTTACCATGATGTCGAAAGCCATTCTCAGATCATGTAGATGAGCCTCCTTCTATTTGTTCTTGACCACGAGATCATCCATATAGCATTCTATGGTCTCCCACAAATGCTCGCTGAAGATCTTGCTCATCACTCGTTGTTATATCTCTCTGACATTCTTTAGGCTGAACGGCATGACCGTGTATGCAAAGATCCCTCTCGAGATCCTAAAGGTGGTGTGCTCTCAATCATGTTCATGCATCTTGATTTGGGTGTAGCTGGAGTATATATCCTTGAATGATATGAGCTCGAAGCCACATGTATTGTCGATCGTGATGTTGGTGATTTGTAAGGGGAACTCGTCTTTGGGACAAGCCACATTCAGATTACAGTAATCGGCACAGACCCAAATGGTGCCATTCTTCTTTGGGACATGGACAATATTTGTTACCCACTTTGGCAGGTACACCACTTTGATAAATTTAGAGTCAAAGAGTTTTTGGACTTCCTTATTAATGTCCTGATTCATATCTGGTTTGAATCATGAGGTTGTATGATAGGTTTCATTTCAGCCCTGATATTGAGGCGATGGACGACCACATTCGGGTCAAGGCGTGGCATGTCCTCATAGGTCCTGGTGAACACGTTGATGTACTCTTATAGTAACACGATCGCATCTTAGTGCTCATTTGGAGGAAGCCTCACGCTAATGAAAATATGCTTCCGAGTGGTTCCATCACCCAAGTCTACTTTCTCCATCTTGTCATCAGTCAAAGGTTCCTATTGTTCTAATCGGGCTTCCTTCTGATTATCCTGCTATTTGGCACAGAAAGGCACCTTGCCGTCATAGTTGAGTGGCTTGAATTCCTCTTCGTTGTGGCTGATCAACATCATGTTTATTGATATCTGTCAAAACGTCATGCCTATGGTAGCATCTGAGTCCTACATCTCCATCTCGAAAGAATGGTCACTGACTCAGCCAAGGGAGTCACAATCCAGCTCTGATGCCTATGGTTGGGTCTCACATCTGAGTCCCCTCCTCGTCTTGCTATAGTAGTCTTCAGCCCTTCCCTTTGGAACGTAAGGATTCATTATCAATGCGTGACCCTTTTTGAAATTGAGTCCTTAGATGCGTCAAGGTCGTGCGCCCAATGTTGCATTATGCTCCTAGCCTAGAGGCTATAGTGGTGAAATTGTGCACTTCCTCATCAGTCTTCTCGAAATATTTGTCGTTTGACTCCTAAACCTAGAATGTACTATGAAGCACACCTCTTTCTGACTTTCGATTCTTTAGTCATCAGAATTCAACCCACTTATAGGCATATGGAGTGTCCAGTTAGTATTCAACAATGGCAATTGCCTCGAGGTTATCCCTCGATCGTGAACAACATTAATTACACCCAAAGAGTAATCAAAATAGACAACTTTGTTAATAACCATTACACCACCATTAGTAACAGGATAATTATAATCATGCTAGAGTTAATTACATCGGGTTTAATAACCTGAAAGGCTGCTCCACCTGTGTGGTCATTTCTTGAGTACCATAGGGCTCTCAATAGCGAAGACATTTGCCATGTCATCGTCAAAATGGTCTACTCGATAGAGTCGTTCACATAGTAGCTCTCGAGTCCTCTGAAAGGTCACTCATCCGCATAGATCATGCGCTTAATTTCATATGAGTTGTTATACTTGATGCACTGATGCAAGGTGGATGGGACAAGCACATTCTCATGAATCCAAGGTCTGCCTAAGAGAACGTTATAGGATGGTTTGGCATTGATGATGTAACAGGTGACGTCAAATCTGAGGTCACCAATTTACAATTTGGACTTTATCTTTTTGAGTGGGTCACTACTGTCGACGTTAAACCCAAATATCTTGATACTAGTATGCAAAGTCATCGCAAAGGTAACTGAAGAAAGTGTAACATTCTTCTCGTGATGATGCTGATGGCTGACTTAGGACCGACTTGCATGCATTCTATCTTTGACAAGCCTAAATACCCTCTGAAGTAGAGTAGCCTCATGTGTTTGATGGACAGTATAAGCATGTCCCTCTCAGAGAAGGTTACCATAGGGAGATCCCTATCTATGTGGTGGCAACGAGCACACGTGTGGTCTTAAACCCCTTCCTTCTAGGGTTGGACCTGGGTAAGGTAGATCGCTAAGTTACTTAAGGCTTCTAGTAATGCTAAATTCATCTTTGGAGCTAGCTGAAGAAGCTCCCAAGCTGCCACTCTAGTCGAGATGTTAGGAAGCTACGTCAAGATGTTGAAGGAGCATGACAGACTAGGCCCATGCTTGTCACTATTTACTTTTGAGGCTATAGGAGATGGTGCCACCACAGGGTTTGCTACCTAGCTATTAGGTGGTGTTGACCACCCTTCTTGGTCAACTTGGTCATATTGTCGATGGAAAAGCCTGCCACTCCTGAGCCCTTCTTTTGTATTTTGATCCTCGATCGCTACCAATATCTCAGCCTCTTAAACTGCTTTGGCAGTTGCTTCTTCTTCCTTACCCACAACAAATACCATGAAGGCCTATCTTTAGAGTCGGTGAGTTTGAAAGTTGGTCCTTCATCATCACTATAGAGGACCATCATAGTATTGCATGCCTTCCTTTTGCGCTTTGTGTCTTTTTACAGGGCTCTACTATTCGTCTCTTACATGGTCTGGGTGTACCCACAGAAGTTCACCCCTAGATAAGGAGATAGGAAACAGCCCTCTGGCTTGCTGATCGTAGAGGTCATGGTTGATGATCTTGAGCTTAGCTTTTGAGATCAGTATTACCCCGTTAACGGTGACCAAACTACTTAGGTCCTCGAATTGCATGGAGATCATGTTCACCGAGACCTGCTTTTGATCTTCCCTTAAGTGTAGAGAACCAAACTCATGCATTGTCTGGATTTTCTCTCTCAGCATGATGTAGTCCTTTGTGGGCATCCTATGAAGCAATGGAAGGTGCAATAGTTAAATTCGTCCATGAGCCCTTCTTCTTGTGGCTTCTTGGTTTCTCAAGTGGAATGAGTCCTCCCTTGATGAGGGCTTCGGCTACTTTTGGGATTGCTTCTGGCTTATAGACATACACCAGGTCAGGAGCTAGCTCGAATCAGTTTCATCATTGTGGGAAGTTTTCAACCAGGTATTGCCCTGGTGGGGGCACCGGGTTATAGTTTGCATTGGTGGTGGGACAGAAAATGTTGTTTTCGTTCTGATTCCCATTCTTGTTGCTGCTCTGCTGCCTAGAGGGCTGCGACTGTGTCTAAGGTGCATCAACTACCATTACCATTTTAGCCTGCCCTTCTGGGTTTGGTCTGCTAACATTGGGCTTGCCCTTGCCTCAACCACCGTTCAGCTCGTTAGGTATGTCATCGAGCCATATGGCCGTGGCTTTGGCCCTCTCAGTATTCTTGATTAGTTCCTTTCAAGTTTTAGACTCAACAATTCTAAACTGCTTGAGGATATGGTCTGGCAGACCATCTCGGCGAGCATTAATGATGAACTTCTCATACATTGCGCCCTTTAGTTCAAGACTAAATCAGTGGAACCTCTCGATGTAGGTCTGGACCTTTTTGTCTAGCTTGTATACTTTGTTCTTCACTCTTTGATAGGTTATCTCAGAGTCAATTTCGTGAAATCTTTTGATGAACTTCCTCATCAAGTCCTTCCACGAGTTAACAAAGCCTAGCAGTAGGCTTTCAAACCAATGGAAGTTAGGCCCTTTGAAAGAACTAGCAAAAGTTCTCACCATGATGATATCATTTCTGAACCACAGCCCGACTTGCGCCTCAAAATGGCAAAGGTGTTGGGATTACCCGATTCCATTGAAGCTCTGCACCATGATAGGTTTATACTTTTCGAGGTACGATATGTCATCATAAAATGTTGGATATGGCCACATGGTTTCATCATCAGGCTCTCCTTAGCTCTTCGTCAAAGAGTCTACCTGAGTTGTTAGTTTTGTCAATATTACTACCATGTTAGGATCAATAGTCCTAGATGACTAGTGGTGTCCCACACCGACCTATCAATTTGATTGCTCCTCTTAATGGATAAGCTGTCCATAGTAGGGCAATGCACCATCTGAGTGATAGTAGCACGCGCCCCTCTGGTGATAGGCCGATTAGGTGCCGTGGTCAACTCATGGTTTAGAAGAGGAGCTTCCAAGGTACCATTGGTGTTGATTTCAGGAGGGTCAGTTGCTCCTCTTCGTTGATCTTTCACTTGCGTGTTGAGAATCCTGATGGAAATTAGAAACTTCTTACCTGATCCTAGCAGTTTGGTTCATCAGGAAGTGGTCCATTTGCCTCTGGGCATTGGACATCACTTGCATCTGCTCCTGCATGCGCTCCATTTTGTTTGCCTAGCTAAGAGTTGTCTTCATTATCTCCTGAAGGCTGACCTCCTCTGGTGGGTCAGACAATGATTCAAAGCTTTTTCTCTTGCATCTGGGATCGCCATTTCTTTGTGCTTATTGTTCACCCCCTCTCTAGGAGAATCCATGTGGACTTTGAACCATGACGAGCACGGTGAAGCCATTGTGCTATTAGAGGCACAGGCTGAGTGTTCTCCTCTGGGTATTTCTTCATATAGAAGATTCGAGATACAGAGGGTTCAGACCCATGACATCCATCTTCTCATGTTTGAGTGAGTTTGATATACAGGTCCCTTGTATTAATCCACAAACTCTTCTAGGCTCTCACTCAGATTAGCCTTAAGTCAATCATGTGGACATGAATAGACTTCGGCTCGCCTCTGGCACTAGTTTTGGCCCCTTACTTGCAACGATGTCGCCTTCTTTAAGGCTGGGTCTATGTGAGACCCACAGATAGCCATTCAAAAATAGATGCTCTCAGGATTGAATCTTAGTCGATCGGGATGCACGAGACTCGATTGAATGCTTATCATGAGAGCATACCATGCAACATGGGATATATCCCATGGTCACAACCTAACATGGGCAATGCTGAGAGACGTCGACCATTGAGTCACAGGAGACTGGGTGCTAGCTGCTAACTTTCATTCATTAGGTGAGGGAATGAAATTGCTTCGACCTCAAGTAGCTGTGGAGGTCAACTACTGGTTCCAAGTTCTCTATGCCTCTAGGGGAGAGAGACCTCTCAGTCCTCAGGTCAAACCATGGAATCAGCGTAGAGGCCAGTTTAGTTTGTTCATTCCTTCTAGCCCACTCGCGAGCTCTCCTTTTTGCATATTCTGAGTCATGACTTTCCTTCCTTCCTCTTGCTGCTCAGAGGAGGTCGCATATGACGACTGAATCTCTTTGTGACATCTTGGATCTTTAGCAACATCGGGTGTACCAACTACCCGAGTAGAACTTGACTTAGCTTGACGTTTCACAAGGACTGGTGACATGTCCTCACCAGGTTAGCCATATGTGGGACGACTAGAGTCAGAGGATGCCAACTTTGGTTTCGAATGTTGGACTGGGCAACACGTGATTTTATCATGCTAGAGAGTTGAGTTTTCTAACCTTCAGGAAGAAGTCCACTTGGCCCATGACGGAGGCTTGTTCATCTTGGCATCAGTGGGATCTTCTCTTGTAGCTTAGAGTGGGTGTTTTGTCAACACTGTGGAAGTGACCCGTGGTTGTTTAGAGCTTCACTTCACGCTTCTCAAATATGCCTCATGAGCGGCGTAGTCGACCTCGACCATGATGGGTTTGACCATCGTTCTTGGTGCTACATTGTCGTACTACAACTCAACTTTCTCGTTAGATGAGAAGTCATTCCCCAGCAGAATTGCCCTTTTTCGGTCAAAAAGATTCACGAAAAGATTGAGACAATGAGGTATTCATCCTCTTTTATTGATCTCTTAGGAAGAAAATAATAAATAAAGAATGATACAATGTTTCTCAGTCATGCTGAAGATTCTGGAAAGCTGTGCCGCTGGAGAGTAGGCGTCGACTCCGTGGACCATACAGACGAAGTAGCATTATCTTTTGAGTTGGTTTTGTGAGGTTGGACTGGGCCGCTAATGAAGATTCTTGATGATGAAGAACATGCTTGTTGTTGGGGATTCAACCTGACAAGTTAACAGATGGAGGATCGGAGATGACTAAAGGCCGATTGCCTGATGATCGGAGATGAATGAAACTTATTAACAAGCTCATACCTTGTGCAATTCTAGCCTTTCTGTCATCTATCGTCGTCTTATCACATCCACAATTTTGCCAAACTCTCATTAAATGCATTATGGGCATGAGATCCAGTAGATCTGGGTTGTTATGATGCGATGCACTTTTAGTCATTTCACATTAAATGTGATGTGACCTCCCCTCTTGCTTAGTCGGGAGTGTGTATGTTGATATAGGTGCACTGCTCGTTTGTCAAAGTCAATGCAACGAGTGGGCATTGTTCACGATGAGATAATTAGGGGAGATGTCAAATCATGTCAGTGATGGCCTATTCTATGTATGGTTCACAAGGTCTAGATATATGGGGTAGCTTTGAGCCTACTTCTACTTGGTTGACTAAGTCACATGTGTCAGTTAAGTAGCTAGTCGGTGTTGTTTGGGAGGTGTGAATCAATTTTGTGAGGAAGCTTTACGCTCGGGTAGGACATGGTGTTTGTGGGTCAATCTTTGTGTCTCGATGTCATATAGCCAATTGCTTTTAGGGTTTTTACTACCAAGTACCATTCTTTTGTTGACTTGGTCTATACTTTTTCACCGCCTACAATCAAGCTACTGAGCCCAAAGGGGTATCTCTGCATCTTCTTTGACCTAATGGGTAGAGGTCACATTGATAGTCAAGTTTCTGAACTCATCACAAATACTAATGTTAGAATCGTATATCAATATATCAGATGAATTAGAGAGTATGGGATAATGTAAGATTGTCATGGGTTCTAGCTCAGGAGTCTCAGCAAAGTAATCTCAGCCCATATCTGGATTGACTATGGTAGTGCTCTGGCATCATTTTTGGTACAAAAACTTGAGGTGCGTTTGATGATCCTTATTGTAATAGACGTTGAGTGATTGCCAGATCATAGCCTATATTTTCCATTATTCATCTAGCTATGTGACTGTACTAAGTGAATCGAGGTGTTTCCTCTTCTTCAATGTCAGATTTCTCCTGAGATCTAGGAGCGTTAAACTTGTGCTTCCAGTAGATGAGTGGATTGATCCTTTCATCTCAGGGGAGTTATAAAGGTTGCATGACACAAATCTTTGGTAGTATCCCATCTCGATGAGTTGCATGTGCAGAAAGCACTCAACTCTTAAGAGCACGAACCATTCTGGACTTATCCTCGAGCTATCTGGTGCCCTATCACTATCGGTAGACGAGTAAGTTAACTTGACATTGTCATTAATGGTCCACTCCCATGGACAAGGGTGGGAGTGTTACATAGCCCTTCTACATCTATTACAATAGTCTTGAGCTTCAGAGTAGGACCACCTTCCAATTCAATGTCCATTTCATTCCCAGTTTTAGAGCCATAGGGAGATGGGTTGCTATCCTTAGCATGATCAAGAAAGAGGACAGAGTCAACACAATAGTTGACCATCATACCTTTGAAGAGTTCTTGCTCAGCTGGAAGAGTCTACACCACCCATTTCTATCAACGTACATCATGCATTGATGGAGCGTTGAGGGAACGACTAGGTTTCGATGGATCCACAGCTGTCCTAGGAAGAGATCATAAGAGGTTTCTACATCGATCTCATGGCAAGTAACTTTAGAGCTAAGGTCCCCAATTTTGGCATCTCAAACAGATCTTTCCTCGTCAATCAATGGTTCTTGAGTTGAATCCTTAAAAGACCGTGCGTGATGCTACTAGTCAGTATGCCAGGATATCAAGGAAATTTAGTACCCTTCATTGCGTGATACTTAGTGTGGACCCCGGTTGATTTGAATACGCTTAATAAGTGTCAAGCCAACATTGACTGCTCATAGGGACAAGCATATCCGCTGGAGTGAAGGCAATGCTTGTCACCTGCCTCATGGCTTGGTGGCAGTGTCCACACATTATTCCCTCTTACTATCCATCCAGAATCATAGGGATTTGGTGAGGAACACCTCAGCTTTATCCAAGGTGTCGCTAAGCACCATCCGAATTTCATGGGGGAGACAAAGCAACTCATATAGTGTGATTCTGACAGGTGTATTAGCTAGCTAGGCTATAGTTTGAGAGGATGGCTATGGGAATGGTGAATTAAGTTTAGGGTTTTACGATGGCGAGAAAGGAATGTGGGTCAAATATTTCTTGTGTCTAACTTAGGGATGATTCTCTACACTTATACAATATGGGAACATGAAACTAATATGTGTAGGATTCATGTCATGACCATAGATTTAATAAAATTGCTAATTTGTCCACTAGGGTATTTTGTAAAACTTACCAAACATCAGCAAAACTTGTCATAGACATGTAAAACAAATTAGCACATAAAACTAACAAAACCTAGCATATGGAACATGGGTCAAAGGTTCTCATCAGATATTTACAACTCTTGTTCAAAATTTCACATGCTTGCATGTTTTTCACCAAAAATATCAATATAGCTCAAGAATTCATCAAAGATAAGATAAGATACAACATGATCAATCAAGATACATTTAGCACAAAGAAATTAAATGTATTTAGAAACCAAAAGAGGAAAGAAGCAAGAATGTTCTTGCATGAGGGTTTTTCTATCAAAAAGATGACCTCAAAGTTAAAGAACAGACATCAGAAAGTCTCCTCTTCCTTCTCCAAGCTTGGTCAGCCTTGTAGGTATCATCATATAAAAAATATGATCTCTAGGGCTTTGTACGCCTTATACTGGGATATTTGACTTAATGTGTTGCCTAACGGGTTGACCACTTTTGACTTAAAACCCAATAGGACTTTTAACATATAAACCCTTCTAAAAGCGTCTATTTTAAAAACTAAATGCAGAGATCCATATAAACTAATAAAGAAAAGATTCTATCTAATCCCTTAATATCAAAAAATTGATTATGAAATTATTTTTCGATCTCAATGACACGAGGTATTACATTCGCGAACTGTTTTGGTAGACACTTGTTGGTCATCTTCTAGTAGATCCGGATGAACCCACATAAGTTCTCCTGTCTTGAGGGCAAGTGATGTAAGACTTTTGGCTTCTAACCTATGAGGTAGGTGGCTTGAACTTGGCTTGATATATATGTTGACTCGACGATTCTATCCTATTGAAGTTCTATGAGCTAGGTCGCTTGAACTTTAGCAGATACAGTATTTTGTTCCACTGTGGCAGGTATGAACATGGCACTCTAGTGCGTCCAATTCATTCTTCAATGCCGAGGCTTCAAATTACATTTGCATATCCTCCATAAGCTTCACATTGATCGCCACTAAAGCAGCGGTCGGCGTTCTCTCTGTCTCATGATCAATAGAGTGATTAGACTGCTCTTCATAATTTTTGGTAGTTTGAGAATGACAGGGCGCATTGACTAGCTGGTTGACTACCTCTATTGATGGTGTTGGAATTATGCTAGCACCTAGAGCGGTCGTATGGACAGCGACACCTGTGCTTACACCACCATGTGACATGTTCACCTCCTGCGGAATGATCCTAGCCCATTATGGCGATTCTACTCCCCAAGTTTATCATATGGAGTGCAACTAACTGTTGATTGAAATTTTGAAGGTCACTAAGGGTGTTTTCTTGGGCCTAATACACTTGCTCTTGTGCTAAGAATTTCCATGATAGGTGTTCTTAAGTTAGAGTGAGAGCTTCACCATTGCTACCGGTGCCATTTTCATTTAGTATTGGACCATTGACATTGTTTGGTGGCAAAGTCACCCTTTGCTGGGAATAACAATTGCTTCACCCGCACCTTCTCCATTCCTTCCTTCGGTCGTATTGATGGTAACCACCCTAGACCAGATGGAGATCTTAGTATTAGAAGAGGCATATGTTGACCCCAGTTTATCATCAAAATAAATGCTTTTTGGTACATTTTCACTTTCTAGATAGATGACTTTTATTGTCAATTAGATCAAGCTATAGTAGAAAGGAATGAAAACTTTAGATCGACTACAACGATATGAGCCGTCGCTTCTAATTTCTAGCCTTTCAAACTCCGGGACATATTCATCATCTGACCCCAGGGGATCATATATTGGCGGCATTAAATTGGGAGAGTATCTTGAGATATCTCCTTGTTCGTGTAAGCTTCTACGCCCCCACGTATTGTATAGTCTCAGCCTCCCCCTATGGAAATGGCTCTTCCTAGTTGGGTGTCAACCTTAGTTCCAACCTCACCTCTTCCTCGGGTTCGTCCATGAGTAGTGCTAATCTTACGCCCATGATTATTGTGTGTAGGCTCATTTGTTCTCCCTATCATGTTGATAGTGACTATCATCTAGTCACTATATTATAGTTAGTTCTTCTCTTGCGAGACTTGTGTGTTCTCATAAGATTTGTATTCACACCTAGATGATCATCGTCTCAAAAATCCTTCTCCTGGTGCTTTTGACGCCTCACTGGGAGATCAAAGTTTGCACTCCCAAATAACTATTCAAAGATCAAAGTCTTAGGCCTAAAGTCGTACGGACGGTAGGGTGATGTCATAGAGATGTCCCCTGCATAGTAGCAATGGGAGCAACACAAAGAATGATGATGACATCCATTGTCCAGCCATGAAGCTAAGCCAATGGATGATCCGTTGCTGGAATGTGATTCATTACATGCATTCAAGAAGTCCCTTAGATCACTGAGGGGACAGAGCTCCAAGTTTTGATAAAATAACAAGTATTTAATATGATCTTGACTAAGTTCAGCATCTATACATCTCTTTTGCCTTCGTTTACATGAGATTAGAGCTTCACATGATACTAGATGTTTACTCATGCGCTGTTGCTCCACCTCTGACACACTACTAGAATTTATACTAGGTTGATCTAACAGTGCATGGATGTTACCAGCATGTAAACTCTCCTTAGGTGACTTTGCTATGTCATCTTCATCACTATGTGGTGTTAGCTTAGGACAGCATAAACTAACGCAGCATAAAGCAGAGTTAAGTTTTGAGATAGAGATTTTTTCACTTTTCCTTGCTATTTTTTGACGATGACCACCTTCTTCTAGAAACCTCTCGTATGCCTCTAGGTCAAAACTAGGGGATGAATGTCATCACGACTTGGGCTTCGAACAAGCAGAGAAGGGATGCGATCTGCTTACTCCTTAATTTTTTTGTTTGGGTGGGATCTTAATTGTGTGCCGATAAAAATAAGTCAAGGATCTCTGTGGACTATATGATGAGGTGGAAGGTATTAACGTCACCCCTTTATGAAGCTCACCTCTTAAAGGAAGACTATATCTCAATTGATGTAGACCAAAAGCTATTCTTTTTTCTACATGCATTTGTTTGTGAACCCTCTTGTGACAAGAAGATAACTTCTGGTAAGGATGAAGTCGCTCTCAGATGTTTTGTATAACCCTTTGAGAGGATAAAACTTCTTGGGGAGTAGTAGTGGCTCTTGGGTGATTAAAAAGCCTAGTGAGTGAACCTTGACAGAGAGGTGATAGGCTGATGAGAAAATCCCAATAAAGAGGAGGTATGTAACTTAAAGGATTAAGGAGAGCCTAAGGTAGCTCAAGGAACCCTATAGAGCAAGAGCAGCTCTATCAGAGAAGAGGGGAGCTTAAACTCAAGGTGAGAAAGCTTGGGTAAAAGTTTGGAGATTTTAGAGCCCTTTGCTTGTCAGCTAAGGGTCTCTATTTATAGAGAAATCTTTCTTTACGCGGCATTAGAGGGTTTAACAGCTGCTAGGTTTACACGAGCTATTCTGACAGCTTTTCAGTGTAAGAGCGCCAAGGACGTGGCATCCTTTGCAATAACTGTTGCAGATTTTATCATTTACATAGTGTTAGTAGTGCGGTGTAAACATTCTTAGTGGTCACTTTTTTTATCCCCGTGTAACTTTTGTGTAGGGATTTTGTCTTATAGTGCTATGACACCTCTGATCTACTGCAGATTTGTCCACCAATTCAACTGTCAATTTAGCAGAAAGTTTATGTGCCGTTAACTTTATCCGAGTAAACCTTAGCTCCGTGTGACCTTAGTATCGTGTGATCTTAGCAACACGTAAACATGCCTTGGTCTATTTTTAGGGGAGGTTTAATCTAATTCTCACTCTACTTAAGTTTCGAGCTTTGTGATTTTGTGTCCTTAGCTCCTTTTTGGTCCATTGCATCATGTTGAACCCTTCGAGCACTTTAGAATGACCATTATACCACCACAGGCCTCCTTATGGTTTCATAGGGCACATGATCAATGGTTCGATATTTTTACCTGCCTACAGTGTAGGTTTATGGCATTGCACTTTGAATATTTTATCTCTAGATTGTGTAATTTCTAGCGGACATCCTTTTTCCATATTTCCTTTAAGCACCTGCTATAATTTAGGAGAAAGATATCCATTCGTTTTTTCAACCATTGTGCATCAATTATTCATGAGAACCATAACTTACTTCTAGATATGCTCCACCATTTATAATATTCATAACAATTGAGCCTCCCGTATCTAGTTGTTGAAAGACTTGGCAACATTAGAGGTAACATGACCATATGTGTAATTATTTCAATAAATTAATAGTTAAATATATTGTAAAAATTATAACTTTTAATAGTTATAGTATAACCGTAACCTTATCGTGTACGTGAAAAGGCTAACATGTTTTCTATAACTTTAACAAGCATGTCATAACTTTGACAAGAATGATATTATTTTACCAAATTATAGGAAAGAATGCATTTGCCCAGTGCCCTGGAGAGTTATTAATGGTAATGTTATATGATGTTGGGTCTATCTCATAATTTCATATAATCATTCCATTCTGCTTTAGTGCATTTATAACAAGCTGATTGGGGCATTTATAACAAGCTGATTGGGGCAAGCTCCCAAAATGTGAGTATCCTTCGACTCTATTTGCAAGTCCTTTGGCATTAACATAAAGTTTTAAAATAGATGTAGAACACATCTAGAGTGGAGAGCTTCTGGAAGATATCCTTTCACAGCTTCCCTAATTCCCTTGTTTGGCATTAGAAATTATAACCAATTGGTGGGGAGGATAGTATGGATCAGACCTTTTATATGGTATGGATCATAAATCTTAGAGGAACCACTTCTAGGTAAGTAAATTTTCCTAGTTGCAGATGTAGTAAGCTAGAGGAAATATTTGTTATCTCCATTGTATGTTATGGTGCTAAGGAGTTTTACTTTGGATCAATCTTTTAAGAAGGTCTCATCCAAAAAATAAAAGGGGCCTACATCCACTAAAGAAACCATTTATGCAAGCAGCATAATAAATGAAGAGTCTTGTGTATCTTCCTGCATCTCTATTCACTGCAAATATAGCTACATGGATTTGTCTCCTTAAACCATGCGCTCATACCTGTAACATGAATTGGAAAACAATATCACATTAATACAACATATTTGAATAAATAAATAAAATAATTGGTAAAGTTAATAGTCAACTGTTATAGTTAACAGCCAACTTGTTAAAGTTAATAGCCAATTGATATAGTTAATAGCCAACTATTAAAGTTAATAACCAACTATTAAAATTGACAGCCAACTGTTAAAGTTAACTGCCAACTATTATAGTCAACATGCAACTGTTAAATTTAAAAGCAACCTTTTAAAACTCATATCTACCCTACAACATTCACATTACTGCTTTTGTTTAACATGTAACACATATACGTAATAGATGATTGATATATGTAACAACCAATCTGTAAATTTTACCATTTTAGTTGATCGTACAACTCACAAGAATAACCATATAGCTCATATTTTGCATGCTCTTTACCCCCACCATAGCTTACTATAATCAATCATAAGTCCATACTGCATGAGGAACTCCTTTTGCACATCAAATGGGCGGATTTCTGACCGAACCTTCAACACAAGATGCAATTAGGCCACAATAAATTTGTGGGATGCCCCTTGAATGACCTGCAGTATTGTCATGTTCTCCACAATTTTGTTCATTCACAAACTTCTAGAAAGTCTCATTTTATTTTTAACAAGAGAAGCAAACAACATCCAAGGGAAACTACATGTTTCCTTATGTCGGCAATAAATTGGTTCATTCTATACAAATTCATAATCAAACATTTTGGCCATAGAATTGTATTGCAAAGCTAATCTTAATCATCGGCACCTTCAAATTGTTGGCCTTTTCAGTTATAGAGTGTGCCACCACACAGGAATCATGATAGTGTTTTTGATAGTTTCATTAGATCTCATTACATTCTCACTAGACAAATTATCATTAGGAATTCTCTCTGAACTAGAGGTAGCAGCTGAAGTAGTATGATTACATTATGATTTCAACATAGGAATAATGCTATACAAATTTAACACCAGTTAGAAGACAAAATCAAAACCAAAAAAATTAGCAAATATAGTAATCTTTTGTTACACTTATCAAAAAAAATCTTATAGTTAACGCGTGATTATTAAAACTAACAGCTATCTTATAACCTTAATAGCCAAGGGTTAAAGTTAACATGTGACTATTAAACCTAACACATATCTGGTAAGCTTAACAACCAAGGCTTAACGTTAAAATTTGACTGACATATGTAACATTAAATCTGAAATCACAATGCTCACATCTTGAAAATCACAACTTTCACCAAAGTTTAACGATAACTTATATTTCAGGTGAAACTTTCTAGTGTTTTGGGGAAGTGAAAACATCTATATGAATAATAGCTTGCATATGGATCTCCACACAACTAATATTGCGATTATGCTCCACCATACACTTCAAAATATCTTCATTCTCATTCGCAAAACTTAGTTTACGATTCCTTTCAAATTTATATATCAATTATAAAGCATATTATGGGACTTTCAACCTCTTAGCCACATCAAATTTTAGTTCAAAAAAGATTGTTGAAGAAGTTACCATTGAGAATAACGCTTTCTCACCTAAAGACACCATGCAAATGAGATCTTTTTCGGCCACTAAAGAAGAAGAGTTAGGAGGAGTGATGGAGGGAATTTTAGGACATGAGAGGAGTATTGAATGTTAAAGAACAAAAATCCTAACACCATAAATGGGAGAATAACAAAATAAATGAGAGGATAGAAAGATAGGGAGAGGACTAATGGAGGGAAAATCTCTAGTTTTCCCCCCTAATTTCTACATCCTATAGTATTTAATGGATCTCAAATCACTACACCCATGCCAACTTTCCTCTCTTGTCGTCGCCTTGACAATTTTGTGTAAAGAGTGGTAACTTAGGGTGAAATACGTAGACATATGGGGCACTATTGGGCTTTTGGGGCCACATTTTTGGATGTTTACGGGCTAAACCATATAGGAAATAATATGTGGGGCTGGCAACATGTAGTTCTCATTTTTGTAGCCTTGACACAATTTTTCCTTATGATAAAACATAAACAACCTCAAAACTACATCTTTATGCAAATTACGACTCCAATATTAGTTAGTGCAGCAACACGAAGTATTAGGATCTTTAGGCGTATCCACGTGCATTTACCTCCCTTGGGAAACCCCTTGCTAATGCAAAACGGATTGCAGTCTGGATAATTATCACATGGCCCCTGACAGTATGTCCATTCTCCCTCTTTTACGTGAATAGCATCAGGAAACAGTAAGAACATAAAATGGTTTAAAAACTAACTAAATAGATTAAAAGAATAATAAACAAATAAGTGACAGATGAGCAATTATACATGATGATAATAAAAGCAAAGATATAAACACGAGCAATTGGGAGTTGACAAAGGAAATAGTTTTTTTTTTTCCAGGCCATTTTTTACTAGTGATGTCCCTCAAAATTTTATTAGGTTGATGTCTTAGAGATTTACCAAGAGTATTATAGTATTTATAGGCATTTTTGCATATATGAGAGTATGCATTCCATCTATATAGAAGACTAAATGCCACCTATGAGCGGCTAATATTAATGCATATATTTGATGTTATATATGCCCTCTCAAATAACCATTGAATCTGGTGGGAGCACATCTTTTTCATTCTGACAAGCACGGATTTTTTTTTAAATCTAATTATATTGTTCTCTATGAGTGTTTTTTATGCCCGTATTTCTTAAAAATTGAGCTGGACTAAATTTTTTTTTCCTTTGGGTTGATGCTCCTTTTTCAAAATTAGATAACTTGAGTTAGAACTTTTTTCTTCTAAAGAAATATAAAATAAAGGCGCAGATGACTTTTATTTTAAAATTTGAAATTCGAATTAGATGGCTTCATCACCAATCACTCCTTTATAATATCTTTTTTTTGTAATATTCTAAAATTTGAAAAAGAAAAGTGTTTCGGCACTAAACACAAATCTTATACTATTATAAATGTGTGTTGAATGCTAAAATGTTTTCTTCCCAAAATGCCGTCCAATTTATTCTAAAACACATACATGCATACACAAAACACATGGATATGCATACATAGATACTGTTGACACTTGGCAACACTGTTCGGCGCAGCAGGGCACTGTAGCCTTCGCATGTCCCAGTCACGTCACCAAATCAGCCCACGTGGATGTAGGGCTGACGCACCATCTTGGCTACCAGAAATGATGGAAATGCCCTCCGACCCACGTATAAAAGCGGAAAACGAACAGTGAACAAGGTAAGCAATCTCTTCTGCTAAAACCCTAATTTCTACTCCTACCCTTACTTCAGCAAGCATTTTATTTCTTCTTCACATACTGACTTGATCGTCGGAGTGGCCACCGGAGATCCCAACTCCGACCCTTCCACAGGTATTCCTCAGTGTTAAGAGCAGCTGCCGGACATCGTATTAGGAGGAGAAATGAGCCCTACATCGTTAAACTCTAACCCGACCGCGGTTAGTGACTGTTTGATCCGAGCGAAAGTTTGAGCATCAACAACAAGTATGAAATAAATCTAATTTACCAAATATAAAATAAAAATAAGAAAGTAAAATCCTAAAACATGTTATTCTAAAACAAGAAAATTACAAAGAAGAGAAGAATTTTTTTATTTATTGCAAATAAAAAATTTATAATTTTTAGAAGGTCATATCAATTAAGAGTAACCCTCTTCTCCAAAGGAAGTTTCCAAAATTTTTCACTCCCCAATCCCCTCACTTTCTACCTCTATTTATAGCATACTTCAATCAACAAGAGCCCTTAGATCATTCTTGAGCTCCAAGAAAATCAAAATCAACCATTGAATTTTGTTACAATCTAATCGATGGGCTTATTGATGAGTTCATCGATTAGTTTATAACAAAATTGTAACAAGCTTTATTGACTTTGTTGACTTCACCTTCATATACTTTTCGACTTCTTAGCTCGATCTTGGGCTTAAGTATAAGTATAAAAATTGAGAGAATTTGGTTCTTTTGGGCTCTTGTTCATTAATTCTCCATTACCTGCAAATTAAGATAAAAACTCATTATTAGTCGCTATATTTATTCAAATAAAATAGATAATGAGGGTATAAAAGTTTATAAAATATAATAATCAAACACCTCCACACCTAAACTTTTGCTAGTCCTCTAGCAAAGAAAGAAAATTCTAACTCACTTTTGCAGAAATCTCGGTTGTATTTAGCACATACAACAAGCCTTTAAACCCCTAAGTTCTCATTATAGTCTCGTAAGGATTTACAGTGAATATACCCATAAAATTCAGTCAACTTGCTAAATTTAAAGAAGTCAATATATAATTAACTAATTTGAGATCTTTAATCAAGCTAATTAGTTAGTTTATACTTAAGAAAATTTTCTTATGCATAACTCAAAAGTAAATTTCTTAGAAAACTCTTTCATTATAGTTATATAAAACCAAGCCTAACTTAGAAATTTATTCGAAATTATGAAAGAAACATGTTACTTCTTTGTTTCAAACAATTCTCAAGACTCTTGAT
>JBAKGM010000412.1:10018418-10069767 GCA_037177215.1 Asparagus racemosus | reverse complement strand
ATATTATTTTCCACTGTAAGCTAAGCATGTAAAATTTGTATTACTTTAATTACAAGTCTAAGTTGGACTAAAGTGAAGTATACTACTTTGAAAATTATTTCTTAAGGAATTTATTTAGAGTTGTCATAAAATGTTAACTTAAGCATAAAACTAACTAATAATTAGAAATTTTAAATTTTATCGAGTAGATCAATTATTAATTAACTTTATTAAGTTGGCAGTGACAATTTTTTGGAAAGAAAAAAAAGAAAAATATGACATAGAAAGAAGAGAAAATAAAAAATGGTAAGATAAAGAGGAAAAATGACTAGTCCCCGCCCCCACACCAAAATTTTGCATTATCCTCAAAGCAAGCTCTATGATGCACAAAGTAAAGCAGATAAAAAATGAAGCACTTACATTTGTTCGATCGACCTAGAACAATGATGAAATGATAAACTGCAATTACTTTTGGTATGAAGAGGATGAAGTTAAAATTTTCTTTTTTTTCTTTTTTAATTATTTTTTCATCTTTTTCATATCTTTTTTGCATTTTATTCTTTTCTTCTTTTTTTTCTTTTTTTTAAAGAACAAGAAACTCTCATATGAGAGAAGAATAAATTCTTTTTATTATCCTTATTATTATGAGACAAAAAGCAAATATGTAGAATAAAAGATTGATCATGAAAAGCACACACTCTACATCAATTCCTACCTTATTGCTAAAAACTATACCCTAAATCTTAAAGAAGTCTGGAATGATAAACTCGGTGATGTGCTTTAATTCTGTATACTCCGAGGTTTTCAATAATTTATACAGCATTTGAAGGTAGGTATGAAGGGGCTTATGCATTTTGAATTTCTGATGTTGATCAGACAGAAAGCAATTCTCAGATTTGAACTTAGTTTCCTTATGAATAAAAGTTTATCCTAACACAACCAGTTCTTCTTAAAAAAAATTTCTCAAACCCAAGATTCATGGTTGAGGTGTGATAATTTGATTGTTCTACAGTTTCTAGGAACTTAATCTCATCAGTGAAAAATTCTTCAAAGCTAAGATCAAATAAACTTGTATCTAACTCAGTTCCTTCCTTCCAAAAGACTTGTTCTAATTCTAATTCATCTAAAATCTTCAACTCCTCACCAAAGATCTTCTCAAAACTGAGATATGATTCACTGTCGTCTCCTAACTCTTCACCTGAAATTTTCTGGATATAGTTTACTTCAGTTGGTTTGTTTCCTAGATTGAAAATATTGAGATCATCAGTCATGTTCCCAAAGGACGGATTTATTTGACCAGTTCTATAATTGATCAAAACATTAGAAGTGGTTAAGAATGGTCTTTCTAAAATGATAGGTATCTGACCTTTAGGATTAGAAACGGGCTGCGTTTCTAAGACTATGAAATCCACAGGAAAAATAAACTCTCCAACTTTAATTTGAACATCCTCTATCTCTCCTATGGGGACTTTGGCAGATGTATCAGCTAACTGTAAAGTACATCTGGTTAGTTTGAGTTCTCCTACACCAAGTTACTGGTAGACTGAATAAGAAAGCAAATTGACACAAGCCTCTAAGTCAAAAAGTGCCATATCAATGAAGGTATTTCCAATAACACATGAGATAGTAGGACAAATAGGATCTTTATATTTTAAAGGTATGAGCTTTGAGAGCATATCACTGATATTGATAGCAAGAAAGACTTTCTTCGAAATATTTATTGTTCTCTTATCAGTGCACAAATCTTTAAAAATTTTGCATAAAAAGGAATTTGTTTAATTGCATCTAAGAGAGGAATGTTGACCCTAACTTACTTGAAAGTTTATATGCCTGAGTCTATCTGGGAAGAGAGCAACTGATTTAAACCTATCAAAATTGAGTTCAGGTTCATATTCAGGCTCTTGGTCCCAGAAGGGGTGATTGTGGAACAGAATTATCAGAAGGAGAGAGAGTATGTTCAGGTTCAGGAGTTTGACTCGGAGGCATTCTAACTTGATTATCGACCTATTTTCCTGACTGTAGTTAACGGATTGCATTAACTTGAGCTTGGTAGGTTGAACTTGATCCGATGTTCTTAGGGTTGGCCATGGGTTGACTCGAAAAGTTTCCTTTCTCTCTCTCACTCATAGCACTAGCTAGTTGACTAAGTTGGGTTTCTAACCTAGCTATGGCTTGGGTGTTGGAATTGAGCATTTGTCCGGTTATTTACATAAAGGAATTCAAAGTATTGGATGTCTAAGTCAACAAGTTGGTGGTCGATGTAGAAGCTTTAATCATGGCCTCTAAACTCTTTTCTAAGACACTGAGGCATTTATCATGATCAAAACTCAAAGGAATATAATTTACAGATTGATGATGAGGAGGCTGATTTGGATAAAGTAGATTGGGATGTTGGAAATTATTTTGCGAATTGAAAGGAATTGTGTTTCCTCTAATAAATTATTGGGTTGAAGTGAGAGTGAGGTTTTAATTTTTGGAGAAGTTTTCCTGATTTCATGTAAAATTTAGATGATTTCTCCAACCTGGATTGTAGGTTGGAGAAAATACATCATTCACGGGATGCTAGAATATAGATTTTGCCTAACTTAGTAGTTGATTGTTTCCTAAGAGAGCACATTCCTCTAAGATATGGGTTGGAGAAAGATAGTTATAACCTGACGCAGAAACTAAATTGATTTGAGTTGGGGCTCGTTCTTTGGTTTCTAAAGCTTCTAAGCTATGCAAAATTATACCCATCTTTGCTTCAGAGGTTATGTTTGATTCTAGGGAAAGACCACAGGATTTAATTTGGGGAACTGATGAAACTCTTTCATCACAGTGTTCCAACTGCATCCTAGATAAACTCTCTAAAAATTCTCAAGTTTCATTGATATTTTTCTTCATGAAATCCCCTTGACACATCGATTCTAAGAAAGTTTTTAAAGAATAACCCAATCCTTTATAAATGATTTGGCATAATCGCCAGTTTTCTAGACAAGGGTGTGGATATTAGATGAGAAGATCTTTAAACCTATCAAAACACTTTCAGAATGGCTTCTCTAGGACTATCTTAAAATTCTGAATATTGTTTCTAAGCTTAACCGTTTTATGGACAGGGAAAAATTTCTTTAGAAAAACGATAAAAAATTCCTCCCATGTTGAGAGAGAATTTGTGGGTAAGCTATACAATCATTTCTTAGCTTTGTCCTTAAGAGAAAATGAGATAAATCTAAGCTTAATCACATCCTCAGATAATTCTCTAATCTTAATCATAAGACAAACTTCTTCAAACTCAGAGATAAAAATGTAAGCGTCTTCGATTTCATTCCCTAAGAAGTTCAGAAGGATGTTTATGAAGTGCGGTTTAAGCTCAAAATTAGCTCCAATGACATCGGGTAGTCTAATATAAGATGGGATTGTATTCCTAGTGGGATAACACATATCTTGAACAACGGGTGGATTAGGATTAGCCATTTCTTCGATTTCAAACTTTAGTTCAACATGGGTTAATCGATTGGTATTATCCGTAATCTAAAATTGCATACACCAAAACAAATTCTTTTTGGCTTTTTTTAATATCTAAGGAGATTAGGAAAAAGATTTAAAACAAACACAAGTTAATTTTTCTTTTATTTTTAAAAGAAAAACTAAAAGACCTAAAAGATAAAGAGAAGACGAGTGATAAAAGAAAAACCTACCTAAAATAAATCAGGAGCAATCACTTTGTAACAATTACCCTTAATTCTAGGGGTTAAGCCTAGACTCAATTAGATCAGCTCCTAACCAAAAACTCCTTCAGTGAAAATATTGAAGTTTAACCGGTCTGTTATCCAGGTAAGGATAGTATTAGAGGGAGGCCAAAGACCAATTAAGTACATTGTTCCTTGTGGAGCACTTTACGCAATCCCCAAACCTTACCTTAGACACCAACGGATTCAATTAACCTTAATACGGTTCACTTAAGAATTTCTTGTTCATTAATGAGCTTGAGTCCTTAGGGGCCAACGTCTAATGAGTTTTAAAGGCTTGGGTTTGTGTAGTGAGAAATTAGTGATTTGTGGGCTAAGAAAAGGGTGATGAAACCCCTCACATTATCTTGATTAGTGGTTTTTACCCTTAAGAGTATTTTCAAGTGAGTGCTCAAATCAAAATGCTCAACTCACTTTGGTGAATTCCTTCTACTATATGCAATGCAACCCTAGAAATTACAAACAACTACAAAAAGGTGCAAAGATTAAAATCTTTATATTTTTTAACTAGGGTTAATCAAATAAATATGAAAGAGAGAGCTCTTGTTTGAATTTGTTATCTTGTTTGTAGTTGTTAAAGTGGAAGGTGAATTTTATTAGGGTTGATAAAAAAAATTTAAATAAGATCCTAATTGTCTCTAATTGTGAGAAACTAACTAAAGGGGTGGAATTGAAAATACTAGAAAGAGGACTTAAAATTTTCAAGTTCAAGCAAATCTTCAATCTTCAATCCCCGATCTTCAAGCTTCAAAGTGGTTCCTTCACAATAAAATACACAAATTAAATAACCAAAATAGAAAATCCTAATTATAAGCACCTTTCTCTGCAACGGCATCAAAAACTTGATAGGAAGTAAATAAAACAAAGTTGCAAGTGTACAACTATCAAGTTGTAGTATAGAAAGATGCCAATCCCTCGAGAAAAGTGTGTAAAGATAATTCTAAAATAGTTCCTTAAAGTAGTGTGTGGACAATTTGGAGTGAGAGTGTAAGTGTGGAGAGGTATAAGAAAAGAGTGTGATTATTTATAAATTAAAAAATCTAGAACAAGATGGGAGAAAGAGAGTGACCAAATAAAATAAGAAAAATTAAGGAAAAAAATTCAAAAAGAGAAAAAACGGAAAAACAAAAAGAAATAGAATCACAAAAGAACTAAAAATAAAATAAGAAAAGAGGAATCATGTGAGAAATCAATCTAAAAAGGGTGAGAAAATCAAGTAGATAAGATAGAAATCTAAAATTGAATCCACTAGTTTGTTTTATTTAGAATTTATGAAATATTCTCTTTTTATCATATTTCACTTTAGATTTACTAAGCGCAGACTATCAAACTACTTAAGAAGAGCATAACATATCAAATTATCATCTAAGCAAAATCAATATTCATTAAAAGAATAACAACTAGATAGTATTTCTAAAATTCATAAGCATAACCTATCAAATCATTCAAAATAAGCATAGATTATCAAATTCTTCTTCTACCAATTAGTTCTCCAGTTGATTACCCAAAACATGATCAATTTAAGAACGAGAGAGCAATCCACAAATCATAAAAGAAATAAAGTAATTTCATACAATTCTAGAATTCCTACCAGATTTTAGTCATACATTTTAGAAAATAAAAACCAAGAGATAAAATCTAGACAAGAGAGCATGAAAGAAAGAGAATAAAAATACAAGAAAAATAAAAACTAATTATAAAAATAAGAACAAGAACAAGAAGATAAAGATCTAAACTATGAGCATAAAAGTAAATCTAAGCTACAAAAATAGAATTGCAAGAAAGTAAATCTATACTATAAAATAAAAATGCAAGAAAATAACAAAAATAAAAGAACATGAAAGTAAATATACTTTACAAAACATCAAATTAAATCTAATCTACTAACATAAAAAGAGAATACAGTCCTAAAACATGAATATCTAAAGCAAGAAAATAAAAGAGAAAAGAAAAACTTACATTGCAAGGAGTTGGCTCCTTAAAAGTAAATCTTCATCTTCATCTTCATTTTTATCTTCATCTTCATCAACCAATAAAGGGAAGGAAAAAAGTTTTGAAGAGGTAAAAGAAATTTATTAATTGTAAACAAAGTTTACAATTTTAAAAGGCCTTCTCAATTAAGAGTAACCATCATCTCTAAATGGAGTTTTACAAAAATTTTCACACTCAAACCCCTCACCCTCTACCCCTATTTAAAGTCTATAATAATGAACAAGAACCATTGAATTTGGCTTGGGGAACAAGAATTAAATCTCAGCCATAAACTGATTTAGTTACGAACTAATCGGTTAACCAATCGATTGGCTGACTGATTGGTCTATAACCAATTTGCAATTTTTGTTGACTTCTTAACCCGATTTCTTATTGGTTCCTTGAGCTTTTTTTGGGCCTCCTTTTTTCTTCATATTGGGCTTAAATAAATGGTAGAAAATAAGAGAATTTAACTTATTGGGGCTCTTATTCATTAACTCTTTATTAGCCTGTAAATTAAAATAAAATATATTAGTGATATATTTATTCAAATAAGATAGATAATCAGTATATAAAAATGTAATAAAATATGACGATCAGTCTGAAGACTGGATTTTACAAATGGAGAAGATATTTGCAGTATTAAACTGTACAGAGGAACAAAATGTGTCATTTGTCGCCTTCATGTTCAGAGGAGAAGCTGAACACTGGTGGAGGGAAACCTTAAGACTGGAAAGGGCCGCCCAAGGACAGGTTGATTGGGACAGATTTGTGGAGCTCATGAATAAGAAGTACATCCCGAAGGGTGTTAGGGATAAGTGTGCTATCGAATTCTAAGAGTTTCAGCAGAACAACATGATGGTACAGGAGTATGAGGCTAAGTTTACTCAACTATTGAAGTTCGCTCCACATCTGATAGCTGAAGAATCTGATAAGGCTAAGAAATTCCAAAGGAGGCTCGGGGAAAACATCAGGGGGAAACTAGTGGCTCTCCAATCATGAACTATGCAGAACTGGTGGAGACTACGTTTAAACTTGAGAAAGACCAACTAGAGTATCAGGAGATCCACAATAAGAAGCAGAACTCGGCTAAACGCCCAAGGACTGACGGAGGCCCCACAACTGATAGTCAGCATCGAATTATCCTGGAGGTCGGCAACAATAAAATTTTCTTTTCGTCGTGATCGAGTAAACCAGCCAAATAAGTCATTAGTCTGCCCCAAATGTGGCAATCATCACTCTGGATATTGCAGACTTCACCATGGATGCTATGAGTGTGGTTAGCCTGGACATTTTAAGAGATTTTGTCCAACCTTGAGGAATCAACTGATAAACGAGTGAGCTTTAAGAGAAATTGTCCAACCTTGAGGAATCAACCGATAGCCGAGTGAGCATCAGAAGGAAACCGCACTGTTCAAGCTAATGTCTTACAACAATCAAATGCTCCACCGCCAAAAGCTCAGTCTCAACAGAGAGTGCAACAAAACTAGAGGAATCAAGGAAGATTCTTTGCTCTGACAAGGAAGGATGCTCAAGCGTCGCCATCTGTGGTGGACGGTACACTTCCCGTATGTTTATTCACTGCTCATGCACTTTTCAACCTTGGATCTAAACACTCCTTTGTATGATCTAACTTTGCTAGGAACTTTCCCACTTCACCGACACTATTAAGTAGTGTGTTTTGTCTCCACACCTATGAGTGGTAGTCTCCTAGTAATATATGTCTACAATAATTGTAGAGTTTTAGTGGGTGATCATACCATGAATGCAAACCTATTATGCCTAGATATGTCAGATTTTGATGTTATCCTTAGAATGGATTGGTTAGCATCTCATCATGTTACTGTAAATTGTTAGACAAAACTGATAAAGTTTAAACCGGAAGGAAGTGCGAGTTTTAGTTTTCAAGAAGAAAGTAGAAAACCACTCACACACCTAATCTCAGTTATGAAGGCTACCAAACTGTTGACACAGGGCTGTAGTGGATATTTGGCTTGTGTAATAAGTGACCAATTGAATGAGGAAGAGTTATCAGAGATACCTATTGTGAGAGATTACCTAGATATATTTCCAAAAGACTTGTCAGGATTGCCACCTGACCGAGAAATAGTGTTTGCCATATACTTGGTCCTAGGGACCGCCCTATATCTAAGGCCCCTTATGGATTAGCGCCTACTAAGATGAAGGAACTGAAAGAGCAACTTCAAGAATTATTGGATATAGGATTTATTAGACCCAGCGTGTCTCCATGGGGGAGCTCCAGTCTTATTTGTGAAGAAAAATAGGAATATGAGACTCTTTATAAATTACAGAGAGTTGAATAAGGTGACAGTTAAGAATAAGTACTGACTCCCAGGATAGATGATTTATTTGATCAGCTCTAAGGGGCTCAATATTTTTCCAAAATTGATTTGAGGTCAGGGTACAATCAATTAAAGATTAAATCCGAGGATGTACCAACGGCGTTTAGGACCAGTCTTATATGAAACTATATGCAGCACTCATTCAGGTATGCACCACTCTTTGCCCTCAAGTTTGTACAGCAGTTTTATATTTAGCATATCTTTATTGTATCCAACTGTTGACTTTGTCATAGGATATTTTATTCCTATTTACATTTATTGTAGCATGTAAATCAGTCAATGACTTCCTCTTTTTCCTGCTTTAACTATCTTTCCATTAACCTTTCTTTCAATCGTTAAGTTTCCTTCTTATGTTTAAGGATTTTCTTCAGTGCAAACTTAGCCAAAAAGAATTTTCAACCGGTGTCAAATTTCTCCAGGATGCTTTTCTATTTCCATATCTAAGTTACTGATGGTAATATGCTTTTGTGTATTTATTCATTTGCCTTTTTTGCTTGGCAGACTGAGACCCACGGTATTAGAGATCCTTATGGCTTAGAACGAGGATGGGCATGGCTTGCAATGTTCCTTAACACACTCCCTGCTAATATGTCCACTGCTTTTGCGGTAGATGCTTTTTTGAGGGTAATGCTTCTCTCCTTTCCTTCTTTCTTAATCAATTATCTGCTGCATTTACAACCACTGATTCAACTTATTTTTCTTTACCATCAGATGGCAGGATTTGCATTGTGCAGGCACTACAAATCTCAGTTTTCTGAAGGTCCTGGATGTTATTTCTCAGAGCTGCTTACCTGCGTTGAAGAATCAAAACTTGGGAGAGATTGTGAATAGGTTAGAGGGGCTACCTGAATGATAAAGCATATCAAAGGGAGCCTGAGGGTTGGCGACTTAAAGAAGGCTACTTGTTATCTGTAAGAAATGAGGTGAACAAAACTCCTCCATTGAGTCTGAACTACTATCATCGCTCTTGGGCATATCAAAAGCTATTTATGCTTCGCTGCTATTAGTGATATTTGTTAAAGTATGTCAATTATGTGGTTATATAAAAGGTCAAGTCTTGGTTATGCATTTCATGATGTATATGCTGTGTCTATATTTGCAATCAGTAATCAGTTATATGCAAATTTCTGTCAAAAAAATTTTTATTGTGTCCAAATATAAGATGTAACTTTATGATCATATAATAAAGTTCGAAGGTTCCTATTACACTACTTTCCTCATCTCACACCGTGTTATTGGGCTCTTGATTTCATATTCAGAACTTGTTGTCATGCCCACTATGAGAAATATTTACTTTGGGCAGTTGTTCTCACACTTAATTCTTCATCATTGCATCAATTACGGACATTTAACTAGTTTTTTTAGGCTTACAGAGTATATAGCCTATACGTTTAAGAATTAGACTAAGATATTCACATTATGGTATTTATAACTAGTTTTTAAGGCTTACAAAGTCTCTAGCCTGCAGTTTTATGATTTAAAATTTAAAGACGGATTCAGAGTTAAAAAACGATAAGTACATGATTGGAAATCAGGATAAGATTGGCATTACTTTTGCTCATAATTAACGTTTTATTTTGAAGAATTCATCTAAAACGTTGTTTTTACCAAAAGTATGAGAGTAAAATGTAGGTAGCACTAAAATTTTAACCAAATAAATCCATCAAGAGAAGCTTGAATAAAAATAGGCGTAGTGATATAATTTTACAACATTCATGAGAGACTATCAAAAACAGAAGAGAGAAACCATCATCAAGTGTCTCTTTTTTTCTTTTTTTTTTTTTTTGGGTTAGAGAAATGCTTTAAAAAAATATTTTCTCTAGACTGTTATTATTACTTGTTCTCTTAAAAGATTCATAAGTGTTTCAATTAAGTACCACTCATTAAACTCGTAAGAAGATAAAAATACACTACAAATTTGCTAGTTTCTTTACGACATGAATTCGACATTTTCTTTATCATTCAGTCTTAATCATTACACCACAAAATAAAATCCCTCCTCAGCCATGAACAAACTTAACCCACACTGACTTACTAGGCACCCTCTCATTAACAACTGTAAACATATAATACCCTGCAGGCGCCACTCTCGCCGACCGCGGCGCTACCACCATAGCCTTCACCGCACCACTCTCCTCCCTCTCAATCCCAACACACTCCAAGCTCACCATCCTCTGATTCATCGACAACGAGTGTGTCGCAAACGGCGGAGCATACACAACAAACTTCACCCATCTCCTCACATTCTTCAACTCAAATTTTACCCCAAACTCTTGCCCATACTTGATTTCATCATCGACCAATACATTCAAAGGCCTCCGATCATCCAATGCCGTATCTAAATAATACGGCGAAAACGCCTCCATTCGTAGCTCCGTCGGATATTTGACGTTATGGAATGTGTATCTTTTATACGGATTGCTACCGGCTACTAGGATTCTACCGTCAGGGAGCAATATTGCCGAGGAGTGATACATTCTTGCGATATTCGACGAGTTGAGAATTAAGAACCTCTTTTTTGTTGGTCTCTTGTTGGGCTTGTAGAGGTAAGGCTTAAAGGCTGGCCTTTTTGCTTTATTCCACCCGGCGCACCCGTGACGTGCACCGTTGATGATGAGAATGTCACCGGTGGGGAGTATGAGCATGTCACTCATTATTCGAGGCCCTGGCATTTCTTCCATCACCCATCTTGAATCGTCGTCAGTTATAATAATCCGGCCGCAACTTTTCGATCCTTTGAGGAATTTGTGTTCCTTTGAAGCTTGGTACGCTCCGGGAGCACCTCCGCCACAAACCATGATCTCAGTTTTGTTGTATCCGTCTGCATAGTCTAACGGGAGCATGACAGACGAGCCCGTGCTCGGGTAGCTACGAGCACCGTTACCAGGCATTCTCGGAAATTTCTTCGCCACCTTGTGGGCTTTGTAGTTGAATAAGATAGAATCGCGATTGGCGAAGATGAAGAGGTGGCCATCGACCGAGAGATGAACAAACGGGTATAGATTATCACCTTTCTCCTTGCGGTTTCGTGTCTGTCGCAAGAAGGGGAGGTTGAAGGACCCTTTGTCGGTCGAAGATTTGGGTATGAATTCATACGTGAAGACTTTAAGGCCACCGATGACAAAAACCCTGTCCTTCTCTGGGAGGATTTGGTTGGTGGCGTACCACCGGTTATCTTCCAGCAAAGACTTCGACTCGGTCCACCTGCATTTTTTATCGGCGCAAGGACGGAAGTATCGGATTTTTCGGATTCCGTTTCCATGGCCGCCGGTCTGGAGGAGAGTGCCGCTGCTGAGGAAGGCGCCGGAGGAGCACCACGTGTCAGAACGAAGGACAAGGGGGCGGATTGCGTTTGATGAGATGTCGTATTCGACGGAGTGGGCCCAGCAGGTGGTGGGATTGTCGTTGGTGTCACCATCGTCGTTGAAGTAGCATGACTTTCTTGAATTGAGGCGGTAGCCGGAAGGGCCAGATCGGGTTTGGTCGAAGATAACGACGGTGTTGCGGTGGGTTAGGGCCATGTGCATGGCGACAACGCCGGAGTTGTTGAGGATGAGGTCCCATCGTCCTCCTTTGTCAGTAATGGTGCTTGCAGCCATTCTCAGTAAGGAAAGGAGCGTTGAGATTATGAACAAGATATGCATACTGATCACCAGTATAGATAACGCATAAATGTTTGTATATGGGTTATATAAGGAGATGTAAGGAGGCAGTCTTTACATTTGTGAAAATTGTCTGCGGGTTTCATGTCAAATGCAGATGTGATGGCTTGTGCATCTTTTCAAGCTCATGCAAAGAGAACTTGCTTTGTTGGCTTCTAAAATCAGAATGATATCTGTAATCGAGACTGCTTTGTGTTTAATACTGTTACACAACAGAGGGGGAGAATCATGAGATTAACATGTTTATCCGGGGAGAAAAAAATTAAAGAAACTATAAAGGTTGATGAGATAAATTTCTGCAAGCATGCTGCTGTTCAGGAATTTATGAAGGGGTGGTTCACAGATGAGGCAATGTGGCCTGTCAAGTATCAAGTAACTAAAATTTTCCAGTTAATCTCCTGTCAAATTAAAGTAACTAATTATAATCCGAACAAGTAGATGATCATCATGCACAAAACACACCAAAAACTTTGACAACTTGCACTCGTTAGGAGTAACCATCAAGAAAAAGGAACACAGGCCCTAAACCATTCAACTGGATTACTGAATTCACACTTCTGCATCATGCTGATTCAAAGTAACCTGACCTTATTACAATAACAATACAGCAAGCAAAAAATAGCGATGGATACAATTATACTTCATTAAGAAGTTTGCTCAATATACTTTTCTTTTCACTGCTGCAGCAGCTTCACTGTCGTCGCTGCTGATAGATGCCCGAAAGGAAATCGAAGAACCATGATAAAAGAGCTGATCGGACCATTAAGCATACACATTGATGAAACTTTGTTGCTAGCAATGACAAGTCAATAGGATAGAATATAAAGTACTTGAAAAATCTTAAGAGCTGCGCATCACACTGGGAAAGTACAAAAGGGAGAGCTTCAACTATCTGAAAAGAAAATGAAAATGCAAGAGTATATACAAGCGCATGGTAAAAATTTATCATGAGAAAACACCTCGGGAAAAACTAACTACATTCCACCAGATACTAAGTGCAACGTGTTTAATTGCACACATTTCACGCACATTCAGACACCGAACGCAACAGAATTTGGACAAGAATGATTTGATTTCAACATATAAAACACTTGATATTCTGACCCCAGAATTTATAAACCTGAAAGGAAACCAGCCAGCGAGTCATCAACCTAAGAGGTTTTTGATCCATCTTCAGCTGTCTGATTACTGCAAACAAGAAGAATTCTTTCCATAGACCCTCCTCAAATTCTTTTCTATCTATTCAATGTACAAGCAGAACAAATGTCCAAGAAAAACTATCGCAAATGAATTGAAGCAATCCACGACCCTACAACAGAAAAGAACAGAAAATCTCACTGCACAAATGCTTTCCAGATCAATATAGCCGTATTCTAGTCACGATTTCACTTCGGCAGATAGGGCATGTCTGAAGGCTAGGTCCACATTCATAGCATGTCTGAAACAATGGAAGAATTACTTTATTGAGTAGAGGGAAGAAGATAAAAATACAGAACAATGTGAACACTGAAAATGAAGAGAATTGACAAGACAATACAAAATACATCACCTGGTGTCCACAGCCAAAGGCCATATTCTTCGGATTTGTAAGGCAGATTGGGCAAACCTGCTGAATAACCCAAAAGTTTTAATAAGCACATAAATAAAATGCTGCTGTATTTCACATAACAAACCAATCAATTCATGCAGCTTCAGCCTACATGGCGAGATTTCATCGTGATAATTCTGGCAAAACGTAGAAGAGATTTTTATTTGATCCGAAGGCTTTGGTTTTTACCTCCTAACAGGCAAAAAATTTTGACTGAGGTGTAATTGGAGATTAGTTGGGATTTAGATCTATTTGGTTCAATTAATTAGTTAATCCATGTTTTTGGAAGCTTGAAGTTTCTTTTTATTAGCTTCCTTTTTGGGAAATCTATAATTTTTCCTTTCTTATTTTCCTTCCTTTTTCTTTCTAGAAGAGCAAGTTTATGTACAATGCTCATGAAACCATTATAAAAATCAAGTACTGAGTTAAGAACTAAACCACCTTGAATTTAGCACTATTCTCGTAGTCTAGTCCTTACCCTACAAATTCCTCTTAAATAGCCAGATTTGTGCAGTCCCCACTAGAATTTTATCAACAAACTCAACTATCAACTATAAATGCAAGTGTTATCTATGCACATAAATAAAAGCAGAACAAGTCCATAAAGATCGTACTTGATCATCCAATGAAGGAGCAGCAGGTGGAGCAGTACTTTCTGATGGTTTATATTCGGGATAAAATGATGTGCTCTGTTGGGGGTAACTGGCTGTTCCAAAAGATTTAGAGCTCATGTAAGGGGCACCATAACTTCCACCTGGTGGAGGAAGAGCAACTCTGTCTGGAGATTTTCCTGTCCTGTGTCTGTTTTAACCACAAAAGAAAAAAGTTACAAACGCATGCTACGAATAAATGGGAAGCAAATAAAAGGTAACAAACTAGAACACTTCATACCCCAAGATACCAAGTTCTACTGTTGCTTTGTATTGTGGAGGTATTTCCATTAGTGCTGAAAGAGCAAACTCTGTCTCCTTTTTGGTTTGAGGGACATTTTTCGACATGATCTCCGTAAAATTTACAAACTAGAAAGCAAAATAATTAGCAAACTAGAGAAGAAAGGTCAAGTGTGAGAAAAGATGTCTTGTAGAAATATTCAACCCTTACCTGGAAATTGTCAAAGGCTCTGGCAGGAATGTTGTCATCGAATTCCTTCATCATGTCCCAAGGACCATCCCCAACTCCAACTAAAATAATTGACAAAGGAAATTCACTGCAAAACAAGGGGACAAAGTAATGAAGAATCAAGAGAAAAACAAACATTTCACTGTAGAGTTCATTGAAAGCTACTTACAAACGAATAATGTTTCTCACAGGACGGGAATAATATTAAGCCACCATAATGTCGGATGGAATAAATTCCATCAGATAATTATACAAGACATTTCTTTTCATAGTTATCATAAGCAACATAGAGAGTAACATAAAGTGTTCTGAATCACAATTACCTAGCCTTCACAATAGCATCAACAGTCTTCTGTTCTTGGGAGCTTAGCCGACCGGACTCTGTATCTACACTCCTTGTAACCTGCACAGACCAACTGTTACTCCCAAACAAGAAAATTAACACCAACTACAACTAAATAGCTAGAATATGCATAAAATAATATATTTCTAAAGAGGAAAAACATATATAATAAAAAGAAGTAAAATATAAAATTCCAAAGTGAGGTGATGCTTCAATTGAACTTATAATTAGGAAGAGAAATCTATATGAAACTATAGCATGAAACTACTCGAAAAATAACCTGAAGACAGTATGGTTTTGTTTTTTTCATGTCGTTTTATGTTACAAATAAACAGAGTGGTTTAATTAGTAAAGAGCAGAAAACAGGTAGTTCAGTAGACATAAAATATACACCATGAAAATTTTGGCCGTTTTATCATTTTTACATTTTGCTATAGTATGAGAATAACTAAGAAAACGCACACAAGTAACAACGAAACAACAAGAACCAGGCAGACGCTACAAGTATATCACAGAAGTGCAATGAAGCACTAGTCATGTTACACATTCTCAGAACTGTAAATTACCTACTTTAGCTTGTGGAAGATATACTGATATAAATTAATTCCATTTGCACGGTAATTGATCTATTAAAATTTAGTTAATTTGGTATATTGGCTTCAGTATTGTTACGTTTTATGTTTTTAACTTGGAACAAACTCATCTGCTACTTAATGGAACACAAGCACCTAAGGACAGTCAAAATTCTGATGCAGCAAATAACAAGAATTGGAAAGGATAGTCAACGTAATCACCCAGATTTCTAGTCAACTATTTAAAATCACTAATGACGATGTCTGTAGAAAATATAATTTATAGTCAACTATTGTAAAAGCCTTCCTAGACCACTTTTACATCACTTTATTTATAAAATCCAATAATAACCTTGTTTCTGTCATCTCTTTTTTCTTCCCTCCCACCACCCATCCACCTCACGCTCACCCACCCTCCTGCTAGTTAACTTTCAACCTTTTGTCTATTTTATAATAATGTATCTATTTTCATATTAATGTATCTATTTTCATTTATTCCATCCATTTTTCATAATAATGTACCTATTTTCATTTATTCCATCCATTTTTCATATGGATCTATCCACAACTTAATAATCTTTCTGCTTTGCATATGAAATCATCTACTTTTTCTACTGTTTCTATCTACCTTTCATATGCTTTCATCTACCTTTCATATGAATTTCTCTGCCAATATATAATAAGTCCAACTTTCATATGAGCATGTATATCATTCATATGTTTCTATCTATTTCTTGTATACTTCTATAGTTCTATTTACCTTTCATAAATCTTCTGCCTCTATAGAATCTGTCAACTTTTCAAACAAATCTGTCTACTTCCATATATTTCTATCTTTCTTCCAAATCTTTCTATCTTTGTCCACTTTTCATATGGAACTATCCACCTTTTATATGTTTCTATCAACTTTCATAACAATATGAGTTAACCGCGAACAGACTCCCTATAGTATCACCCAACTGCGAATAGACCCCTCGCAACTCTATTTGTGGCGAATAGACCCTGAGTGAATTTTTTTTTCTCTTAAAATCAGTTAAAGGTTTGAGGCGGCAGGTAGACCCTCAATAGTTCAATTGGTGAGGATAGACCCTTAATTGCTAATTTTCTTACTTTTTGAGTCGAAAAAGTTCACTAAGGGGGTGTATTCGCACCTGGGCCAATATCATAGGCGTCTCTTTGCAACAAATAGAACTAAGGGGGGGTCTATTCGCATTGGGTAATACTATAGGGGTTCTATTCGCAATTAACCCTAAAAATAGTTATGCCTATATATAATTTCCACACTTCGCATATGAATATGTCTACCTTTTACCTATCTACGTTTTATAAGTTGTCTACATGAAATTAAAAGAAAAATAGTAAGAAAACCTATAAAATAGAGAGGTAATGGAGTCAGGTTTAGACTCTGGCGGTAGGGAAGGTGTTTAGGAAGGGGCTGTTTGATATGAGAGAATGGGAACTTTTTCCTTTTTTAGGTGGGGGTTTGGATTGGGTGCAAGTTGCATTGAAACGGGTATCAGTACCGGTACCGGTATGGACACGGCAAAATTGTAAAATGTAGGGTACAAGGGCACAGCTACATATATTTTTTGAAATTAATAATTTACATGAGATCAATATTGTTTTTAATATTTTAGTGTTGTTAGAATTAAAATTCCTATCACATTTTGAAGTTTCTTTTGTTATGTTGATTATTATCAATTGGAAACTACTCGTTTTTGAACTAGACAACCAAACGACCCTTTAATATCATAGTTTTCAACTTGGGTATGCGCTGAACCGAACCCGACTCATGTCTAATGAGTTTCAAGAAATGGATGGGGTGTAGGATATCATCCAAGAAGTGTTTGACAAGTTTTTTAAATTGAAACATATATGATATAATTGGGTACATGTGTGAATAAATGTATGCATATATCCAAGGAGTGTCCATGAAGTTTGGGTACGTGTACCATATGGGGTACATGTCCGATACATGTACAGATTGACCGGTTGGGGAGGTATTTGTGTTGGGTAGGGAGAGAGACAATGTAAAAAAAAGGTAATAAAAAATATAGGGTTAAGATCCAATAGGTTTAAGAATTTTGGTGGCACTTGACTAAGGGGTAACACATGGCTAAGAATGTGCAAGGGTGGAAGCATTTCCCTGTTTAATAATTTGGTGCCGACCAAAAAATAAAATTTCAAGGAACACGAAATTTATTGCATGCCTGAGCATGCACAATGCATGAGGTTTCATGTAACATGTATGTCCACTATTAATACTGCAATAGAAGTAGCACTAGTATATGCTATACATGACAATTGAGTTTCAAGTAATGTTTAAAAAAATCCTAAAATCTATATGAACTGAATATATAATATTTTTTTTAATTATATAGCTTCGAAGCAAACAAAGGTGATAATACACATGTCTAATAACTAAAGCGTAAATTCATACTCTGACTGATAGGGTTCATAAGTCGATCTGATGATGTAAAATTTCATTGCCTTTGTTGTTTAATACTTAGTTGTTTATTTTAAGTTTATCTATTTCAAATTGTAAAAAGTTTATGATTATCATAATATATCAAAAATTTTGGATATTTCAATGCGTTAAATCTTGTTGGTTTTAACATTTTGCCTTCCAGAGAAATAATGAAGTTTAAAGCCTTAAAATATTAATGATTTCAGAGCAACTTTAATGATTTGAATGACCAATTTCCAAATATTAATGATGTAATGGACCAATATCAAAAAAAAAACTCTTATTATTAATGATAAATAAATTCTTTGATTCATTAAAGAAAAATGATTGGTTTTATATAGTCATATAGGATTTTGTTTAGTTATAAAAAATCACTTTCACTTGTTTATAGCCGGCGACCGAGTATTTTAAAAGCTTTTTTTTTAGAATTTTTTAAGTCAGAATATGCAAATTCAAGAAAGAAAACATAAATTATGCAATCAATTCCAACATCTAATAATATAATCTTTTTACATCTTCCCAATTAACTAATTGTATTGTCAAAACGATAACTCTCTAATTTTAGAAAATTATAAAATATAATATGAGAATAATTTATAGATATTATGCACTCATATGAATTGTATTTTAACAAAGTAATTGAGATCTATCCAATGTCACACAACATACAAAATTTTAGGTTAAGGAGTTCGAAGAGTCCAATATACGTAACAAAACTCATATCCAAGCTATGTGCTTCATAAACTTATAAGAATGTGAGTAATATAAAATGAACAGCTTAATTTATTTTGTCAAATAATTAGTTACATAGCATGAAAGACAATGAGAATCAGAAGGATCAAATACTCATCCTAAATAAAGAGTAAATTTCTCTTTTAGATTCAACTACTCATCCTAAATAAAGAGTAAATTTCTCTTTTAGAGAATCTTATAGCAAAAGATTGTCAAAGTTGATGTATATGATTAAATCTAAGGACAATAACCCAAATCAGCCCATTGAGAGACAGACTTGATATAAAATCCACTCTTATAAAATCGATGGCACATGTGGCGTAAGTTGTGAGGGTAAATTTTAGCAAACTCCCCTCAATTATAGGGGTTATGTCAAAAAAACCCTCAACTATTTAAAATTGAGTAGATCTCCGTCAAGTTTGGGGTGTTGTAGATAATCCATCTCCATTTTAAAATTTTGATTTCTCCCCAAAACTTTTCTCACTTAACCCCTCAAAACTAACATCATTGAGTCCAATCTATTATGTGACAAGTACTTGACTTGAAAAGATCAAAATACCCCATAGCTATAACAGAATTACCTTAGTTTTTGCCAGATGAAAGAAAAAGAGGAGAGGTAGAGGGAAAGAGAATTATAAATTGGTCATGGTCCTTTTATTATCAGTTGAGAGTTTCCTTTTAACTAAAATGGGTTTTTTCAAGAGGGTATTTTGTCCAAATCACAAATTGAAGTAACTACGTTAAGTTAATAGGGCTTGTTGAGAGAAGTGTAAAAGACCCGAGGAGTTTTCATGAGATACGCTATAGTTAAGGGGTATTTTCGAAACCCACACCAAAGTTGAGAGGGGTTATCTACAACCCCCGTAGTTAGGGGGTTTTCTCAAATTAAATCAATTGAGAACTTTTAAGACAATCCCCATAGTTGAGAGGGTTTTCAAAAAATTAAGCCTTCTTTCAAAAAATTAACCCTTCTTTTAAATATAGATTATTTACATATTTGTCCCTCAAATCTTTAGTAATTCAATATTAATCACTAAAATTATGAGCAATTTTAAAATTTTGAGGGAATAATATAGAATTATTGAAGATTTAAAATCAAAGAACTAATATCTAAATAACCTTTTAAATATTTCCTCTTATAGACAATGTATTAACTATCGGCCGATATATCTGGTTAAAGACCTTATCACGATGATATTTATGGTTTTATATTATTTTCCTTTTTTAAGGATTTTACTGATATGTTGGCCATTATCGAAAATATCGGCCAGTATATCCCTTTGAAGATATCGATAAAAATCGAGTCATTTTTAAGTTGATTGTGGATTCGAGTTTGGGTCATGTTTGGGAACCCAAACCAGAACCACAAAAGCCATAATTCGTCTCCCAAATCTCTCTAATCTCGACTCTCCCAAATCTTAAGCATATATCATGATGCAAATTCTTATAGAATTAACTACTACGTTTAAATTATAAATTATAATATTATGTTATGTATGAACATTATCTCATATGACACCCTGATATTTTTTATATATCCCCGATTTTCACAATTTGATATGAATTTTAGCTGTCCAATATTTTATGATGACTATTATTTGTCAATGGGATCACATACTGTTGTTTGTGGTTAACAAAGGTTTTAAATCTTTATAGGTTCAGTTAAATTTAAATAACTTATAGTCTACCAAAGTCACACTTATATACCTCCACTTGTATTTTGATGAACTTAAATATCCTAATGTTTTCTAAAATTGCATGTTTGTACCTTCTATCATGTTACCTGAACATAAGAATACTCTTTGTAATTTTCCTATATGAGTGTCATGGTGTCATTTTAGGACAATTCTATATTTTCTACTCTTTTTATAAATAATTTATTAATATGCAATTGTTTGTTAATATATTATTATATATACACAAGTATTAAACTCATGCTCGCCCGGATTGTTGACTTCTTTGGTTTATATATGTCGGTCTATATATCCTTCGAATACGTTAAAAAAACCTAGTATAATGAGAAAGATGATTAATTATATTTCTTTATAGGTTTTAACTTAGAGATATCAATTAATTAATATATTACATGCTCATGAAGGAAAAGACAGTAAGCACCTCTTTGTGCTATGTTATGAGAAGAAGATAATATAGTTTTTTATCAGTTAAAGTAGATAGTTTGAGTGGTAGGATTTTTCCTTAGATAAAATAACATCTAAGTTTGAAATTCAAAATTAGATAGTTTAACCATCATCTCACCTTTACAAATCTAAATAAAAATTTATGATTTTTAAAAACTAACAAAGTTACCCAAATCTCAATGTCCCAAGATTTCAATCAATACTCAAATTTGGTTCGTCCAAGATTGAGACATGAATGAGATTAGAGCTTTCTTTTAATCCCAAAAATGGGTCGTAGAGAGTTCCGCTATCACCTAGTACTCACAACATAGAACTTTCCATGACCATTGTACCCTCCCACCTCATGTATTTCCAATACCAATGTATTATAATATTATAATACTATAATATAATATGTTAAATTAGGTGGCTATTTGTAATTTTAGATTTTTTGAGGGTGTTGTTTATAAAGTTTTAGGGTTGTTTGTAATTTTTGAAACTTTCATGGGGTGCTTGTAACGCATTTAGGGGGTTGTTTGTTAAAGTTTTTGTGGGTTTATTTGTAATTTACAAAACCTTAAGGGCGATTTTTATAAATTCTTCGGTCATGTTTGTAATTTTGAGAATTTTCAAGGGGTTATTTGTAAAATTTGTAAGAAGTTATTTGTAATATTTTGAAATTTCAGCACGGCATTTGTTACTTTAGTAACTTTCATGGGGTTAGTTGTAAAATTCTCAAATGACTATTCGTAAAATATTTACGGGGATATTTGTAACTTTCAAAACTTTCTAAGCACTCGTTATAAAATTTTCAGGGGTTTGCTTATAAAACTTCATAGAGCTATTTGTAATCTTTGAACTTTTCAAGGGACTACTTGAAATTTTCGGATTTTCTAGAGATGATTTGTAATTTATGGATTTTATAGGGGTAGTTTATAATTTTCAAATTTTTTTGGGTGCTATTTGTAATTCTCAGATTTTTAAGAGTTTATTTATAACATTTGAACCTTAAGGGATTGTTTGCAACTTTCATGGGAATGTTTGATATTTTTAGATTTTTCTCTGTGGTGTTTGTAATATTTAAAACTTTAAAACTTTTGAGGGGTCATTTGTAAAAGTTTTAGGGAGTTGTTTGTAATATTTCATAATTTTTAGGGGGATGTTTGTTATTATCGCAATTTTCATGGGGTTAGTTGTAAATTTTTCAAAAGGGCTTTTTGTAAAGTTTTCAAAAGGATATTTGTAATTTTTGAAATTTTCACGAGGCTGGTACGAATATTTTCAAGGGGTTGTTTATAAAATTTTAGGGGGCTATTTATAATTTTGTACTTTCCATAAGACTTTTGCAAAATTTGGATTTCTAGAAAATGTTTATATTTTATGGATTTTAATGGAACAATTTATAAGTTTATCGATTTTGTGATGGTATTTGTAATTTTTTGATTTTTTCAGGGGTCTATTTATAGTTTTTTAATCTGATGGGATTGTTTGCAAATTTTTTATTTTTACGGGCCTTTTTGAAATTTTAGATTTATTAGGAGGCTATTTCTAATTTTTGGATCTCAGGGGTAGTTTGTTATTTTTTAACTTTTATAGTGTTATTTGTAAATTTGGATTTTGAAGGAGGCAGTTGGTAATTTTCTAATCTTGAAAAAGCTTTTTATATAAAGAGGACTTTAGTTAGAATTTTTAAATTATGGATAGTTTTTAATTTGATAAAGATTCTTAGGTAAAGAAAAGTAATGGAGGATTTTGATTATTAGAAGTTTCTAGTTATGGATTATTTTAATTTGATTAGAATTCTTAGTTGAAGATAAGATTAGGTGTCGAAATGTCAATTTCTGATAAGATACCTTTATGAGTAGTTCACCAATTTATATATGAAGTAGGGATATGATTATGAGAATTTGATTTAATTGTGGATAGTTATAATTTAATTAGAATTACCAACTATTTTATTATTAGAATTTTCTAATAATGGATAGTTTTAATTTGATGTGAATTTTTAATTAGGTAAAGGTAAAATTAGGTTTCCACATATCATCTTCTAAGAGGATAGAAGAACATATGACTATTTTTTTAATATGACATATGTCATGTATTTAGATGACAAATGTGAGTTATTTGTATCTTTAGAAGAATCACCAATTTTTATTATATATAAAGGAGAGATTTAAATGTATGAGTATGAGAATTTTTTTTAATTATGGATAGTTATAATCTGATTAGAATTACCAAATATTTAATTATTAGAATTTTCTAATTATGGGTAGTTTTAATTTGATGAGAATTTTTAATTAGGTAAAGATAGGATTAGGTTTCCACATATCATCTTCTAATAGGATAGAAAAACACATGGCTATCTTTTAATATGACACATATCATGTATTTAGATGACAAATATTTGTTTTTTGTATCTTTAGAAGAACCACTAATTTATCATCATAAATAAAGGAGAGATTTAAATATATGATTATGAGATTCTTTTTAATTATGAATACTTATAATCTAATAAGGATTACAAAATATTTGATTATTAAAATTCTTTAATTATGAATATTTTTAATTTGATGAGGATTCTTATGTGAATATAAGGGCTTGTTTGTTTGCATGGAAGTAACTTTGAAATAACTGAAGTAAATGAAGTAGATGCTACTTCTGCTACTTTCAAGTAACAAAATATATTTGTTTCTCTGAAAAACCTACTTCCAATACTTTTTTAAACACTGATATGGCGCCTACGTGTCATCTTTACTTCCTAAATATTTTTTAGGCCCTCAAGACTCGGAAGTAGCCCAGAAGTAGGTGGAATGTGCATTAATTAGAAAATAAATAATTTTTCTTATTAATATTTCCTTTATTAGTTACTTCCTAACAGCTTTTGATTGCTATCCAAACCAAAAAAGGGAAAGAAGAATAAATACTATTTCCACCGCTTCAAAAAATATGTGAAACAAATAAAAAAAGTATTACTTCCACTACTCCCTACTTCATAAATTTAGAAGTTATTTCTTTGATCTACTTCTTACTTTCGTTACTTCTGACAAACCAAACAGGTCCTCAGATTAGATGTCCGCATGTCATCTTCTGATAATATAGAGGGACATGTGCATACTTGTAATATGATATATGTCAGTTTTTTGTGCCTTTGTGATATGACACGTGAATTTTTTGTGCCTTTAGAAGTTCCACCAATTTCTCTTTATATATAAAGGAGGGATTGCTAATAATTAATATAATGTAGAGTTTCAAAGTAATGTTGGAACTTTTAGGGACCAAGTTATACGAACTTGAAGTGGCATATAGTCCATGAAAAGTTTTTTCATAACTCCCACTATTAAAGGGAGCATGATATGCAGTTATTTTTTTCTTAAAGTAACACAAGAAAAGAATGGTGACATAGATCTTTTTCCCCCTATTGGAATTCTCCCATGCAGCATTAACTTCATTGAAGGTCTTAAAAATTTTATTAAAACACTATTGCAACCCATTGAGTCTTTGACACAGAAGGATTCGGACATTGCTCTTATGTACAAAATACTTCAGAATCTCCTTCTTAGTTTGTGAAGGATAAAACAATATATTTTAAATGGTTGCCATGTCATATCATAAGAAATATGCAGTAGGAGTGAAAATACTTGATCAGGGCACTAGACTTCTACTTATTGTCTGTTAGTTTTGTTACGTAAAGGTAAAGGTTAGTGTGTTTTAGCACATGCGGTACTGCACCTTTGGAGTTCTTTGAGAAATAACGCTTTTATAAGTTAATATGTGAAGACGAATTCTTCAACAAGAATTGACGATCATGAGGGCTCAGATTAGAAACATTCATCTGTAGCTAGAAGTTTGGATTTTAAATTGGTCTATATGCTGACTGATAAGCTAAGTTGGCAGGATTAAAAGGACATGTTTCACCACAACAGGAGGTTTCACAAGTTTATGTTGGTAGATGGAGAAGAAACATCAAATACATCATACATCTAACAGCAATGCTTCTCAAATGGGTCATTCATCTGATTTGAATTGGCAACCACATCCATGCAAGATTGTTTGAGAATAATCTTCTAAATGTACCAATCTTAGTAGGTTCTTTCCAAGCAATAGTAATCAGTTTGGGGCAAACAATATATATTAGGATAAATCTCTCAGTGACTTCCACCATAAAGAGAAGTTATGGGAAATCACTACTAAATTTGCAGAAAACAATTTCACCCATGAAAACTGTACAAGAAGGACCCTTATTTCTTCCTAAAAAATCAAAACACCGCTGGACTTTTAGACCTGTGAGCCATCATTACCTTCAATCTATTATTTGCAAACATCTTATCATCGCGATTGCTGGAAACTCACACAGCTCTCTTGTTTATAAATTGGGTTCATTGCAGATAGGGCCCCTGTACTATTTGCCCAAGTGCGGATAGACCCCTCGGTGACCTTTTTTTTTAATTACTCCTTTAAGAGTAAAAAAGAAACTTAGCAAGCAGGGTCTATCCTCGCCGACAGAACTGGAGGGTTCAATCAGCCTCTACCCAAAAAAATGACTTCTCTAAGAGTAAAAAACATTTCACTCAGAGGGTATATCCACACAGTTAGAACTATAGGGGTCTATAGGGGGTCTATCCGCAATTGGGCGCTGCTACAGGAGATCTATCTGCACTTAACCCTTATAAATTCTAACTCTAACCTGTATTCTTATCCTGCTAATGTTATTGCAGAGAAGTAAACCAAGCTATGTATACTAAGGCAACATCCAATAACGAGAACCAATAAACTTAATCTCTAATGTTTTTTATTGAACTTAGAAAAGCAATATCAAACCTCTGTAACATATACAGTTCGGAAGGAGACAAGAAATTGTTTAATGCATCTATAAAACTTGGCCAATGTGAACTGGACAAGTATTAATTCCAGCTTTCACTATTTATAATTTTGTAACATTTTCTGTGTTCTGAAGTTGCATAGGCTTTTATTTTATCCTACTGCTGACAGGTTTCCACATTTTATTCACTACAATATTAGATTATCCAAAACTTTGATATTGTCTAACTTCCTTCTTTGTTACTATTCACTTTCTGATAAAAGTATAATTCATTTGAGTGGACACTTGACACATCTCAGGTAGGAATACGATATGTTCTGATTGGTACTTAGTTCATAATTATTCCATCTATATACTAGTTAAACAACATAAAAAAGATTCCATGTATAACTTCCAAATGATTACTATTAAAAGATACATCTATATATAGTTATAATAATTTTCTAGGAGACACAGACACTTTAAACTGAGCCTTATGTCAAGAGTATTGGATATGTAGCATGCACATCAGAATAACATCAGTTTTAGAAGGACCAACAATGAACAACTCTCTGCCAAAATCATTTAAGCTTTAAGAAAAGTCCGAGATAATGTTGGACATGGAGAAGCAATGACCACCTTAACTAAATACAATAAGTCCAGTAACCTAGGTTGAAAATTGTCATAACTCAAATCACATTCCAAAATTGTGAGAAGCACTAGTGGCTTGTACATCTTTTTGGTTTAATATTAGATACATAGATGTTAAATCATTAAGAACTAGTTTCTTCTCTACTTTTAATGAAAACATCTATAGTCGCCAGTAACAACTCAAGTAGATATTTTGGTGCCCCCATCTCCTACTATTTAAGCATCGACAGTGCAATGGTATCCGTGATACATGATTCTATGTTCTTTGTTGGTCGTTCAAGCTTCCTAGATAATTTTATCTGCATTATACACAGTATTTTAAATGTCGGCCGCCATGTCGGACATGTCGGCTAACATGTTGGATTTAGGGGCCAACCGACACGATATGGAGCTTTTTAATGCGTATTGCGTTTTCAGGGTTCATGTCGGATATATCGGGGGACATGTCGGATATGTCGGGAGGATATATCGAGGGGCATGTCGGCTATGTCGGCCGATTTTTCAGTCTAAAAAATTGGCTGTTTTTTTTTTGCATGATTTTTTTTATTTTTTGGTTATGTTTATCTAGTCAGGTTTGGGTTTAAATTTCTGACTGTCTTAATATTGCTTCCAAAGACAAAATCCGATCAATTAGGGGGAATAGAAAAAAAAGACCGAAGTCATTTTCGTCGCTCCTCTTCTCTCTCTCATTCGACATCAATATCGAGCAATCTTCTCTCTCCTTAATCGCCAACATCGGGCTCCTCTTTTCTCACCTCTTTCCTTCAACATCAACCCTAAGCATCATAAGTTATTTATTTTTTATATGTTTAGACAATAGAATTTATTAAGTATGTTTAGATTTCATTTATGACATTTATATTACACATATGCACACCATCCGATATGGCAATCCGATATTTTTTCATGTCCCTCGACGTATCCCCGATTTCCGCTATCCGACATGAATTTTAGCCGTCCGACATGAACCCAACATCCGACATTTAAAACCTTGCATTTGAGTATTGAGGGAGCTTATGCTGCAAATATATAGCAAATTTATGATATTGAAACTGTAAAGAGGATTGTTTGCATGTGTTCAAATACAATGCTGATTTTATGAGGTTAAATTTGTGCGACTGTCTGTCTTTATAATGAATATAATGTTATAATAAGCATATAGGGTTTGTTCTCTGAAGTGGTTTCAGTCAGAGGGGATGAATATTGGAACTTGCATAGCTAATTTTCTAAGGTTTCTCATAAGTAATAACTTACGGCTTTTGGGCTTTTAGCTCATGGAAGTTCCTTTATGATAAATTTGTATTGATAAAAGAAGACTATATAGACTAGAGCTTGTAATACACAAAATAAAGGCATTAAGCTTTGACTGGGATTTGGGTAGGGAGATTTGCATTCCAATTAAATAAGTCTCACATTTGAAATAAGAGAAAATTTACAGTTGTATTGCATCATTTGAGAGCAGTTATTTACTTCTATTACCATATTGCAGAATATCAGAAAAGAATTGGTGTGTGCAAGGAAAATATAGACAAAACGAAGATGGAAACTGTTCCTGATGCAGAAATAGAACACCTTCAAAGTGAATTGGAAGCGAAACTCCAAAGAGAAAGCTCACTCTGCCAAGAACTCAGATAAGCGTTAAATGATTTCAGCATCTTTAGTAAATTCTATGAATAAGATAAGCGCGGAAGTGAATGATGTGTAGTTAAATCTGATAGCTTTCATATGTTTCTACACAGCAATTCATGAGGAACTTGATGGCCTAGAATGTCAGAGAGTTTCCATTGAAGAACAGAAAGAATTAGTGAAAAAAAGAGAAAAAGATTTGTTGAGGGCACAGTGAGTCTCTATTCATCATCTCTGATTTTTTTTTCTCCTTTATAATTCATGCTTTCTTTTTTTGAGTTACCTATCATGCTTAACTCCTCTACCGAGCACTACTCATTGTACATATGACAGCAATTTCACTGTTCACATGAACTGCTCCTTGGTAAAAGAATGATAAGTACTATCACAAACAAGTTATTGACTTCAGCTAGGGCATTAGTCATAAACCTGAGAATAATGATCAAGTATGCCATCTCTTCTTCTTGTATATTGCCATGGGTTGTTATGCACATAGAAAGAGCACAGGGAGGGAGACAACTGTTAATCACATAGCAAGCTGCAAAAAGCTTCTCTTTTTGTTGGAACTATTTCTAGGAGAGTAACTGAAGCTATTTCCTTAAATTTTCATTTTAAAAACAGGAAAGAAATAAATTTTTGCTCTGTTAAATATTTTGGTTGTTAATTAGGAGCAAAACTATAGAGATCGGATCTGAAGCCACTTAAGACTTTATATACAGGAATTTTTGCATTATAATGCTCTCCTTTACCAATGCTTCTCATCTTTAATCGTGTATGATTCGTGAAAAACCACAACTTTCTTCTTAATTTAATGCTTTTCATACCCCAAAAATATATTTGATGTTTCCATCGTCCAAAATTTAAGCAGTGGGAACTCTAAATTGATTGGTTTGAATGCTTCCATGATCCAGACTAGTCTTGCGGTGAAAATGAAACCCTGCAGGGCTACTTTAGATGTGTGTAACACTGAAATTGACTGTTTTGAATGTTCTGCAGAATTCATAAATTTTTTCCCCCTCGTCCTGAAAGCCAACTTGTGACTATGTCTACAACATGGTTTAGAATGTTAAAATTATATCCTACACAGTACAGAGGATCAAATATGTTTCTTTATGTGCACTTTCCAAATAGTTCCTGTGAGTCCTTAGAGATTTGAAATAACCTCGCAACTTAGAGAATAATATATTATATTATACTTCTTGATGCTCTCCACATGTTTGTACGTACCTTTTACCAGTATAAAAACCTTTTGACAGACCTCTGCTGGACGAAGCTAACTTAGAGAAATTCGTGACTTTTTGCAAACGTGTTCTTCTTTTGCACTCTTTGTTAATTACATATTTGAACTTGGTACTTTGGCAACTCACTCTAACCCATTTTGCCTCTAAGTAAGACCACTGCAGCAATCATAATTATTACTGAAAAGATAGGTTATTCATGTAAACAGAGGAAAAAGATAACGTTTTTAATTTCAGTTTGTCCTGAACATTTTTTATTCCGCCTTGTATCAGAAATTGACGTCTTCTAAGCAGCTTATATGTAGACATGCATTAGCACAGGCAAGAAATGCTGCTACTTCATCCAATTACTATTGTCAAATGCATGTCAACGCCTGTGCGCGTCTCTAGAATTGCTAATCCCCTGCTCCTTGCTATTTCTCAAGTTTCCTGAGTAAATTCAAAAGGCCTCTGAATTCCTTAAAGGGAATCATTTAGTAGAACTTGCCTTCCTATTTTTCTGTGTTATTCTTTCAATCAATTTGCTAACATGCGTGGAACAAGCAGTATTATTCCTATCTTCTTATTAACTGGCGTCTTCTTTCTCAAAGTTTTATTTAATAAGTTAATATTGATGTTTGACTTGTCCTGCTATGTCTGATAAAAAATGCTTGTTTCAATCATTTGCTGCCTATTGTCAAATCTTTTATGAGGTATATAGCAACACCAAAGCATTAACAGAAACTCTATATTACAGGTCACAATGCATACGTACATAAATATAACACGTACATGTATGTTTATCCTTGTATGTGGGAAATGGCTTTAGTGTATCAGACAAATGTCTCTGTGGTTATAGAACAATTCAGAGTCGTTTTCATTTCCAAAGACAGTATTATATGTTTTTATCACCCTCATCTGGGACGGCAAAAGAGAGAATTAGTACTGCATATATTCCTTACGAATTCTATTTTTTGCCCTTTTTTAATAAATATGTAGACGCTTACTATCAAAACTAACTTATCGTGGTTTTTTGTGTGCGTGCGCGCGCATGCGTGCGTGTGTTGGCCTAAGCACCACTTTTAGCGCATAACAATTGCCTTCTCTTGCAGGAATCTACTCTCCATGTGTGCTTCAGTAACAAATATCATCCCAATATTAGATGATCAGACCAAGATTTCCGGCTGTATCCTTTTCACTACAGGTATTTCATTTTGCTCTCATATTCTGCTACATAGCTTACTTGTATAGAGTTTACTTTCATTTTGTAGCATCGTTGCATTACAGTATCTCCTTAATGAAGAGTATCAGTTGTTGTAGACAGAAACAAGAAGAGAGCTGAGAAATTCGACCTCGATACCGATTTACCCTCATACGAGACGAGCAACAGGCTGTGGGAAATGGCTAGCAGTGGCTAATTTTTATTAAATGTTCCTTATGAAATGTAGGTATCTGACATTTTACTACGTTTAAGACTCTTGTACTTTTAATTAAACCTTAATGATAACGTTTTTAACGTTCTGTTTGAATGTGAGTTCCCAAGATTAGACTACTTCAATTCTGCATGTTTCAGTAAGAGACTTAATATGCACAATCTCTTGGATGCTTGACACCCATTTTAATCACAGTTAGTCAATTATCAGAAAATTCTATTTGAAACAAAATTGTTAACCCGTCGCCTTTTCTTCAGAAGAATCACACAAAATGAACTTCAACATCGAACCACATTAAAAGTAGCAACCTTTTCAGGAAACTGCGTTATTTTGCATCAAACAAGTACAATATTTTTTTTTATTTTTTATTTTTTGGCTGACTACATGGGGAAAAAACATAGGAAACGAGGAATTTTCAATTGCAAATACTTTGGCATTGAAGCCTTATGCCGCCACAATAACATCAAGAAAGCACCAAACTGTCTTCAATCAGATAAACAAATCGAACTCGTGTGAATAACAATGAAAAATACAATGAGAGAAGAAAATCTTCCCTCTTAAATCCCAACCCTAACGGCCAAACAAGCTACAGAGCTCGCCCCTCTTTCCGTTTTACTTGGTTCCGTTCACTGCGCTCTCTCCATCCACAGCCAAAGGGACCGATCGTGCCTGAATCAAAATTTTGAGAAATTACAACATAAATATTTATATCACAGCTTAATTCTCAGTACATCATATATCCAAAATACTTACCAAGTTGCGGTATTTGAGCGCATAGAACATCTCAAGGTAACGACGTGTCTCTCTACGGTCAAGATTGGAAACATATTTCCAGAATCCATAAACACCAGCCAATGTCATCAACCTCTCAGAGTACAACTTCCAAGTATACCTAAACATAATTCAAATATGCATCACAAAAACTGATAAAATTCACCTCACATACTAAAGAAGGGGAAAAAAAAACACAAGTCTTACTTTTCTTCAATGCGTTTAAGGCCTCCTTTAGAGATTTTCTCCCAGTGGTTTGGATCTTGATTGCATTTCTCAAAGAAGTCCACGAGGAGCTCAGCGGCCTTGTCGCCTTGGTATGGATCAATGTGGAAGCCTGAGACTCCGTGGACTATTATCTCTGCCGGCCCACCGTGGGATGTTGCGAATGTGGGTAAACCGCAAGTCATGGCCTCGACAACTGTGAGTCCAAATGCTTCATAGAATGCGGGCTGACAAAGATGGAAATGTTTTGTTTAACGATTTATAATGACACGGATGCGAACATTTAGATTAAGGCGAGTAAACGACAGATGTCTAAAAGTGGGGTTTTTTTCTCCCAAAAATGTTTTGAGTTATCTTTCATTTACAGGTAGGGGGTCCATTGAGACAAGTTGAAAGTTTAGGGGGTTATCTGAGACACCCCAAAGTTCAGCGGGGTTAACTGCAGCACCCCAAAAGTTGAGGGGGTTTTCTCAAATTAACATAGTGCAGAGTTATTCGCAACACCCCCAAACTGCAGGGTGGTTTTCTGCAATTAACCCATAATTGCAAGCAGTTAGGCGCTATAATGCCATGATTTTAGTATCTATAATGTGCTCATATTTCCAACCATAAACACAATGCTAGTTTTCTAGTTAAGTGTGGAATACCTGCACAAAGGCCCCTTTAGTATCACAGATATATCGATACAACTCTCCATTTCTAACCCGATTCATCTGAGCAGAGATCCAACGGATCGAACCATCCAACTTGTAATCCTCAATGAGACTATACATCTTCTTCAACTCTGCTTGCTCTTCCTTATCCTTAGACTCCTTGCCATGGTCACCAGCCACCACGACAAGGTTAACTAGCTCTCTGAGCCGTTGGTTCTTACCATACAACTCAACCAAACCCGTTATGTTTTTAACGCGATCCAATCTTGCCATTGAAAAGATTATGGGCTTGTTCCTGTCCTTCAGCACAAACCTACAAGAACATCAAACGTTTTTAGTCAATAAAAAGATGGATTAATTACATCTTCATACCCTGAGGTATGGCGTAGTTACACGGGTAACCCTGAGGTATGGTGTAGTTCTGCATATCTACACTATGAGTAATTCTGAAAATTATTGACTGTAATTACCCGGGTGACTCTAGAGCCTGTTTAGTTTTTCCATCTATGGGTAACTCAATACAATCAGTAATCTCAGGATTTACTAGTGTAGATACACAGAATTTAAGGTCCCGTGTAATTGCACCATACTATAGGGTACCTGGATGCAATTGGAAAGAGCTCTTTAGTGAGACAGATATGAGCATAGCATGAGCTTACTTGTGGTCGGCATTCTCGACAGAACTAAAGAGGAGCTCTTCAATTTCTGCGTGAAGAGATGTCAGCCTCTTGCTCTCCTCATAGTAAGGGAAGTAGATGGACATGTCGGCACCAGGAGAGACAATATTGAACTTTGGATCAAAGACATCAATTCCATGAACTACTCGGTATAAACCAGGAAGAGTGAAGGCGGTGTGGGATTCGTATTGACCAACCGTATCCTTACTGAGATAAGAAGAAGATAAAAATAGGTGTCACTGCCTTTGAAAATTTCATGATAAAGTTATAGACTAGTTTGAAAAAGATCAAAAGTTTAGTTCTTACTTTCCGGCAATCTCCTGGAAGGTGCTTGTAATGATGAAATCGGTGTGATTCATGGCGATAAGATCAGCTGTAAATTGGCAGGAGAAATGGTACTGGTTCTCAAATTTCTTCCAGTAAATATCTGAGTTTGGATACTTCGTTTTTTCCAAAGCATGAGCTATAGTACACTGCATCAACCAAGAGATTAACATTAATGATTATCATCCCTTATCAAACAAAACAAAAGAAAAAAAAAAGAAAAAAGAAAAAAGAAAAAAGAAAACGTAAAACGCATACACACAACTTAATGTTAAGGGTTTTTGCATTCAAACCTGAGTAACTCCTAACTTGTGTGCCAAGAGAGATGCAACAATATTTCCATCACTGTAGTTTCCAATAATCAAATCTGGGGTCGCCTGCAACTCTCGAGCCAACTCATTTGCAACATCCTATTAATGAACCATTAATATAAGGTGAGATCCTCATTAACTTATTCAAATACAATGGAGAAACTGATAAAAAAAATAGTATCTGGTAGAATTACCTCGGTATAGGTCTCCAGGTAAGGCCAAACCTCAAAACGTGAAATCCACTTGCGAAGAATTCCTTTCTCCGATCTAAATGGAACTCGAAGAATATGTGTATGCTCAGTTCCAAGAACCTTTTCAAGTCGCTGGCCACAGGTGGTCCCCACGGCATCGGGTAGCAATCTAGTCACCTAAATTAAAAAAAAGGATAAAGTTCTAAATAAAAGAGAGGAGAAACAATGTGCAAGCAAATGTGTATATATTGCTTTTACTTACAATTAGAATTTTAGGTGTGATATTGAGACCCTGCTGCTTAATTTTAAGAAGCATCTCGTCTTCTAAGGCACGAACTTGATCCAAAATGTAAACAACCTGCGATATAATATTTGTTATAATATTGAACATAAAATAAATAATCGAAGAATGGAAATTTGATTTACTATCATACCTGGCCACCAGTATCGGGGTAGCCCAAAACATTAGCTTGAGCAAAGTATCCATGAGGAGAAAGGATGACAACATTAAAGACCATTGGAATGGTGCCAAGAAATTTCTCTAAGGTACAAGGATCAGGGGCCTCGAGGAGATCGAGTAGCAGATGAATTGTGTCATATGAACGCTTAGCTGTGTCACCCCAACCTTTTTCTAGGCCAAGCTCTTGAAATCTGAACAATATTCATACGGGTGTTAAATTGATCTTGATTACAACATGTAAAGGATTTTTGGAAAATGTCGCATCGTATGGTAAATACCTGTGGGTGAAATCAGAGTATGGCGTGTCTTCTGGAATACTCAAAAGATACTTTTCTGCCTTCCTTAATGTAGACTGAAGAGCACTCAGGCTTTGAATTCTATCGTTCAGCATCATTGTCTGTATGATACATCACAAGTATTAAGAGAACCCGACATATATTGTGAACTGTGAAGTAAAACATAATTGCTAGCATTGTACGACCATCAAAATTAGTGCAAATTTATAAGCAGATCGAACATTTTTCCAATAGTAAGGGTACATCTACGAACATACCAATACACAATGAAATTATAAGATGAATTATGTGATTATTTAAACTCCCTTTTTCAGTTCATTATTTTCATTCGGTAAGGTCACTTGCTCTTGTTTATCATTAGTAACTACTTCAACATTACTAACAAAGAAATTTTAAAAATCCATTTAGTATTTGCTCCATGGCGGTAATTTGCTCCTACATTACCATATATTGGGCAGGAAACTAACTGAATCTTGTTTACTAATGCATTACTAAATAACATGCAATCTCCATATAAACGACAAAGAATTATAAAAATAATGAGATCAACAAAGAGAAAATAAATGAGGCAAGGATAATGAACACTTACAGTTCCATTATAGTGGTGCTGCCTAAGAAAGTTAAGCAGTGGATACATGCTTTCCTTGTCATGGAACAATTTGGAAGAGAGGTGACGGTTAAGGAACTGTACTCCATTACCAATAGACTTCGACAGTGAAGGACGAGGAAATGAAGCATTGAAGGGCTCAAAATCCAATTCCAATACAAAATTATTATCAGGGCTGCAAAACAAAGAAGTTCTGCGATTAGAATTTGAAACGAACTTACATAAATCACAATATAGATCACATATACGATCAAGATCGCATACTTTTCTTCGACAAGTTGTTCCTTAAACTGCAAGTACTCAGGCACCGAGAGTTCCTCGACTCTAAGTTCGTTAATGTTTAGTCTCACATATTCCCAGACTCCAGGCCTAGGGCGAATAGCAAGAGCGACCCATGGAGGTATAACTATCCCTTCCTGTTACAATCAACAGTTACATAAGCCTAGTTCATAATATTAGTCTTAATGCGTTTTATCTTAGTCCTAATCGAAATTTCAATGATTTGAGGGACTAATTTCATAATATAAAACTGTGAAATCAAACTCACACCCGAACTGAATGGATGCGAGATACTCCTAACAAACATGAAGAACGTAAAAATAGATTAGATGTGCTATTTGTGTTACCTGTGCTGCTCTGATGACATCTTCAAAAGCCCCATCCTTCAGCTTCTTCCTCTCTTCTTCAGATATCACGGCTTCGTATTCAGCTAATATTTGATGGGGTTGGAGCATACCCTTTCCTTGGTTAACAAGTCTGTAAAGCCAAAATCACATAATGAGACATGATGAATTTGATCATGTGAACTTCACAAATCCTAAGAATGCACGTTGACTCTCACTAAGAATTTCAATCACCGCATAAATTAGCCATTTTTTTACTGATGTGTAGTTATCTAGAAAACTAGAGTCAAGAGTCATATAAGGATTCATAAAAACTAGAAGTTTCGCTATAGGATTGGACCGGTACCAATCTTCATGCAACAAGAATTTTTAAAACCCAAAAGTTCTATATCATCAAGCTCAAACTTTTGCATCAATTTTCGTTTAAGAAACACCAAGAAGCACAGGGGACTAGATTCAATACCTTGAGAAGAGGGCAACCAATACATTAGTATGAGCAGAGAGGCTATCTCCTACACGCTCTCGAACGCTGTGGACGCGAGTCAGAGCGCGATCACCCATGGCTTCTTCTTACCAACTTCAAGCCTCACAAAGAGGAACCAAACTGCAATCAACAAGAGACATGCAAATTTATGAACACCAACATATTAAAGAGCCTCATATGGGCTAGACATTGATTGAAGCTGAGAATTTTCTCGTAATAATCTAAGAAAGCAAAGAAAAGGACTACCATTATGGCCCAAAGCAATTTGTTTTTATGGGTACTCTTTCAACTACTAGCACAATCCAACACTTTCCAAATATAAGGTAAAGTAATTAAAGTAAATGATGTGAATAAGTTCAAATATATTTCATTAACAAAAATAGGCAAATTATTGAAGAAAACAGTGTCGCTTTCCCTTACTTACAAATAATCACTGATGCCAGAAAAGTCTAACTTCTGAAGCTTATACCATATTTTTCTAGAAAATTATGCAGGGAAAAAAAAAGTTGTTTCATTAGAACAAGCAACTCAGCCTGGTCAACTGAAATTACTCAGTTTTCCAACCAAAAGACAAAGCTTGTCCTCCCCTTTTTCTTCACCAACAGCAAGATTGGATTTTGACTGTATTTTCAGATAATATATGCACAGAAAAAAGAAACCCATGTGCTAATTTTACCAACAAGGTAACTCTCATCATGATCAAACTAAACATGCCGGTTGCTCAACCCACAAAGATTTTTTTTCTTTTTTCTTTTTTTTTTTTTTTTTTTGGTCAGCAAAATCTTCATATTTTTCTACCCATTTTCTCCAGTAATGAAAGAAACCATTACCTAATATCTCTCAAGGATCACCAAACCAAACCCAAAGGGAGCAAAGAGAACAAGAGAAACAAAGTAAATGAAATAATGAAAGGGGGGGATCAAGCAACGGATGAATGCAATGAGAAATGAGAGGAGAAGAAACCCCTTTAAATAGAACTTTGGAGACTTGGAGTAAGAGAGAGAAATAGCTTCTAGAAAATGATGATGATGCATTAGGTGACCACTGAGGACTGAAGAGAGGGGGGCCTGTCTCTTTCCTTGAAGGACCCATTTCCTCTGTTTCCAATAAAACCACCTCTTGCCATGGCTCCTGGTTTTTTTTTACTGCTCCTTTTTTTAATTGTTTTTATTTCACCTCTGTTTCTGAGGACTGAGAGCACAATTGCTTTGTTTAATCCTCTACTGTTTAGGATTAAGATAAGTTTGTTTAATGTTTATTTTCATAATTTATTTTTTGGTGGGTATTCCCCTGTTTTTGATGCTCTGTTTTGGATTAGGACAAGCGGTTGGATGACCTGGATTTGTGCCGGTTGGCTAATGGGTTTGGATTTGGGCTTGGGTTCTGACCCGAGATTGACGGTTTGATTTGGGTCTGACCTTGTGGGGTTCTAGATGCAACAAAAATTTGAGTTGAATTTTGGTTGGTGTGATGGGAATTATGTGCTTTATGATGGTTGAATATAGTTTTGAACGAGAAAGTTCTTAAGGGAGTTTCCAATTTTGATATGGACTTGACTAGGGGACGGACATTACCAAATTTAACGCGGAGCTTTCATGGAGCATTTGGATAAAAGTTATCGCGAGTATTGGATTTTCTAATGTTTTAAGAGAGAGACATCATTGTTTGGTGAGTTGTTTCATGCTACTGAGATTACAAGGTTCGCTTTCGTTTGCTTTTCACCTTAATAGGTGAACTTTTGTTGTGTATTAGAGTTAAGAATAGGAGAAGAGTGAGAGCCTAGGTCGCATCAGAATTATCCACATGCAAGCGAATGGTTTCGTGCCACACACACGAGAGATGGTGGGAGTTAGATTTAGATTTTCATTATCCTTCTAGAGGGTAAAAATTTGCTCATTCGCATGCATATATATAGTACTGATCTAATTTGTTCTCTAACAGAAAGGTGACCAAGGCAAATCTAATAATGAAGTGATTCACCTCAAGTGAAGTTTAGTTTTTGGAAACTTTAATCAATACTCATAGATAGAGCACATGTATAAATTTTAATACATGATCTCTTTATTTTGAATTATGAAAGAAAAGACTGTTTTATATCAAAACATATAACAAATTTTGACATTTTGAATGGTCTCGAATTTCTAGAAGTGTAGATGAAATTTCCATTTCGAAACACTTGACATATCACAAAATTCTACAGCAATATATAATACTCAACCAAATTCAACACAACTCTAAATATTACTTGTAAAAATCAAATTGGATAAACTTGTTAGCAATTCCACATCACCAACCACTAAAACTAGACCTAACCAACCAAAATAATTACCCTAAACTCCAAGTTCACTCTACTGATGGGGTCCATGCCACATGAATCCTTTCCCTAAACACAAATCCTAACCTCAACCTCTCAAGTTAAATAAGTGGACCCAATGTTTCCTAATTAGTATTCGTATCAACCTTTATCTCTTCGCAAGTCAAATTCATTAAACCAAACTTTAGGCGTGACAAAAGCAAAGTAAAACTGTCTCCAATTCTTTCCATTAAACAAAAAAAAAACTTTCTTCAATTCTCTACCGATCAAAATTAACCGGTGGGCCCGCATGAAAATGACCCAGATACAACCCACGATCCGGCCCATTAATGACATCAGAATCATGCATCCACAAGATTAATTGGTGAGCTGTCCAATTAAATTGGGGGGACTCTGAGTTAAGGTTACTTTGTTCCTTCGGATCAGCATAAGCGAACACGGAGTTTGGATCTTTCTGGATTCAAATAAGTCAGGCGAGAGTTTCGGATTCGGGTTTTGACGCATTTTGGGTTCAAAACGTACGGTCAACCTTTGGGAATCCGACTGCCGTTGGATAAGAATGAAATCTATTGGCGGATTTATCTGCGGGTCCTACACGTAAAAAGGCATGCATATTTGCAAATTTATCCCTCGCATCGAGATAATTGGTAATTACCCTCAAATTCTGGTGCCCTGGTATAAATACCCTCCAAAAGTTATATTCAAGAAATATCCTCAAGATTACTATTAAAAAAAGAAAAGAAATATCCTCAAGGTAGCATCTTTTGTTAGCTGCTTATCTGAAAATTTCTATTTTATCCCTTAAAAAACTAAAATTGTTAAAGTTTTGACCCAACCCTTCAGAAAAGAAGTGCAATAAGAGTTCTAATAGAATCCGGTGCATTAATGCTGGTACTATCGCATCTCTTTTTTTATTATTTACTTCCAGCTAGAGTTGAGCGGGCAATATTTGTGACTCAGTGGGGTCAAGCTCGCATCCGCACACTGTTTTTGTTTGGTTCTCAGCGAAAAAACCCAAAAAAAAGTAACTGTTCTAACTTCGGAAGGAGAACATGTTACATACAGTTAAACAACGATGAGACAAAGTTGACAGTTCCTTTTTTTATTTCCTTTTCTAAAGAGAGGTTAATATGGGTGATTTATCTCAAAGCAAACCATAGCGTGAAGGATATTAATTAATATGCTCATTGTATGGTAGCTCTTCCTCGTAATTAATAAATAAATGGAAAAAAATCTAAGCTAGTCGATATATTCAAAGCTCGCCTCCCTTGTTTTGCTCCCAAGTTTTAGATTGGCCACTTCATTCACAAATCTCTTATTGTTTGATAATCTCAAGAGCTCTATCTCAAATCTTAGATGAGAATATGCTTATACCTATGTTTTCTCAACTGCATGTTGGACATAAAAAAACTACAATTACTAGGCAATCACAGCATCAAATAAGCCCCATGCATGCATAACTTAAGAGGAGCATAAATTATTGCGGGAAAAATGTAATCTATGAAGAGAACCTATTATTAAGATGTGATTATAGATGGACCAACAAATTAGTTATGCCCTTTAATTGTTTCACAAGTTAGGTGCATGCTTGCCCTTCAAGGATGAAAGCTTAAGAGGCCCACAGCCTCTCTCGCTCGTGAATAATTAACAAAAATTTGCTTTTTTGGGATATGATGTAATGATGTAACGTAAATAAAGGCATCCAATTCCAAAGCGTTAAAATTTGTAAAGATTGAATTATTATTTGTTATGAAGGGCAAAAGGAAGGAAAATGGGAAAGGGTCCAAGAGCCAAGGTGAGAGGATTATTAGACTGTAGCAAAGTGGCTCTTTGCGGTTAAAATAGAGAAAAATAAGGCGTCATGGTTCTTTTGGATGATGTAAGTCTTTTTTTTCTTGTGAATTATTATTAAAAGTTTGTCACATCAAAAATTGGTTAACACATGTTTTGTTATAAAAAAAAAAGGCCCTATGGCCACATCAAAATTTTAGTGCCAGCGTATCAAAAACTATGATTCTGCCAACTTGACACTAAACAAACACCATTGTTCTTTTTTCAATTGATTCATGGAGAATTTGTAGCCGGCAGCATTTAATATTGTTAGTTTCTACTGCTTTTTTCAATGGCCACCAACTACTAAACTAGACTTCATCTTTTTATCTTATTTTCGTCATTTTTGAAAGATACTTGTGGCGCCTCGCAAAAGTTTTAAATACACAAATACTGCTCTTAGTTACATCTAACACACAAAAATGCGGAAGCGGGCGAATCAGCGTGCGCCACGTTTTTCATGCCACGTCATTATGGCTATGGATTAAATTGCTTTCAAGGGAGTTGATGATATCAACTACTCTTTAATTAAACATTAATGAGCGTGTCCCATGGTAGCTTGTGAGTTGTAGTTTACGTTAATCCAACGGCTAAAACCAACTGCAGAGCGTAGGATTAGCTCTTGAGTCCCAGTTAAGGACAGTACTTGACTTCGGATCGCTTCACCTAAAAAATAAAATAAACGAACATAGGCAAATAATTATTTCAACGCTTAGTTGGATCGAGGAACAAAATTCACGGAGGGTCCTCTGTATAAAATATTTTGTTTGCACTGAATTTTTTTTAAATACTTGCATTGGTTTTAGTTATTTGTGCTAATTTCGATATGACTGGTTTGAAAGTGCGTTCTCTGTTTGATATGACGAAATAAAACTAGTCTAGATCTGATGTTATTTTATAAATAGGTCAAATTTGGTCCAAGTGGGGGTTTGTCAAAAAAAGAAAAAAAAACTTTAGGAGCTAGAATCTTGAACTCAAACAACTTGTTTAATTTTGGTCTGGTGTTTGCTAAAGCAAGGGCCAGTTTGACAAATTGCACAAAACTAGATCAGAACCAGTCCTGACCCAGTTTTGTGCTAAACTGGTTTTCATTTGAACCGGCCCTTCTGACCTAATTGAAAACTAGTTTAGTGTCACTATTTGAGCTTAAAAAAATAGGACCATGTCTAGTCTAAAAATTTGACAAATAAGAAATAATGTAAAATTGAATCAGGTTAAGTACTAGCTCACTTTTACAAAATAGCCAAACACACCCTAAAAATTAGCTTTTATATCAAACATTTACCAGTTAAAACTCATTTTATGAAATTGCGAAACACAACGAGACACCTTAGAATTTTGTTAGTGTTATATGATTTTTCTATGGAAAAGACTTTGTCATGGGCCCTACCACGTTGGTAAAAATGGGTGTAATCATGCCAAGGGGTCCTTATTCACTGCTCTGGTCAGAGACCACTAGTAATCGTGCACCGGCGGAACACTGTCCCTCTCCCATAATCCCATTCGCAATTAATAAACTCCAGTTACGCTTCTAGTTTTGGATGTTTTGTTCTTTGAATATTCTTTTTTGCAAGATGCCTTTTTCTTTTTATGACAGTTGCGTTGTTAAGATTGTACGAAATTAAAATTTAAGGTACCAAGGACTTACAAATTCCCTCCATGATTAATAAATATATACACCCCCTTGATTTTTAGCCTGTTTGAGTTGAAAATTAAGCTCATTTATCATGTATGTTCTTTTATAAATTTACACTTTAGTTTTTGGATATATAGATACTTGCCGTCTGATCCTTTAGAATATATTTTGTTTTACCGTTGAATCCATCACTGCTTTAGGATATAAAGAATGAAGTCTAAGCGGATTATCTCTTATGATATCATCGCTTTATTCTCTCACAAAACTCCATATATTTCCAATACCTCTAAGCAAACTCTACCCGCAATTTTAAAAGAAAGTTTCAAAAATTAATAATATGCGGTAGGACACCACTGCTGACTGATTGCATGCATAATTATTCACGCTTATCATCTATTTGCATTATTTTATAGCAAAAAAATATATGCGTAAGACTTCCTTATTTAGAGAAAAATATCTATCACTCAATAATATATTTTATCCATAGAAATCAGAGAATAGACAAATCGTTACTAGAATAACTTGTTCCTTGGGCGCACACACAACTGAAGATATCATTATGAAAGAACGCAGAGAAAAAGGTTGAAGCATGTGGGGTGTTAGTGGCAAGAGATTTTAAAAGCAGTTGAAGGTATGTTTTTGCGCTGCATTATTTATTGTCGGTCTAGTTTAAAGCAAATCTTTTGCGGCTGCAAATTAAAGTACATGAAATATTGAGACTTGAGCTGTATGGACCGCATCAGGCAGAGAATTTGTTTTTTGTTATTTTTTAAGTAATATTATTCAAACATCATAACATTTTTTTTTGTTGTTGTAAATTTTAACTTTATTTTTCGTTTGATGAGGGAACTCCACAGTCCTGCCGATTGCACCCCCAACACACATCTTGGATATCTCAGGAAAACAAATTCTTGTGAGTGTTCTTCGTGAGAGTCGAACCTAAAAGCTTGGACTACTACTCATAGACAACTATCAATTCGACTAAACTCTCCTGAATAATTTAAATTTTTACATAGTTAACTCGGTGGATTTGGATTTGGCTTGGACAACAAGTACGTTTTTGCTTAAATTCTCATGATTGTAAGGAATAATGTGAGTGGGAGCCCCCAATATATGAATGGCGAGATGGGCTGGCTGGACTTAGGCCCAATAATTGAAGGGTTTTGTTCGTCAAAGACTCAAAATGAATGAAATTGAGTAACAACGCGTAGCCCACTTATATGCGCTACTGACCCATGTTAAGAGTTCTGCGCTGGTCTACTCGATCCATTCATACTGGGTCGGACTCGACTCAATCTTATCCGACCCGAAAAGCCAGTCCCCTTCGATTCCTTGTCAAAAAAATTTCGTTTCTAGGGTTTTTAGTGGTTTCAAAAGCTGTGTGCTTTTCTCAGTTAGGGATTTCGAATCTCAAAAAATGGCGAAAGAACAGGTCTCGTACACCGTAGAGCAGCTCGTGGCAGTGAATCCTTACAACCCCGACATCCTCTCCGATCTCGAGAACTACGTCAACGAGCAGGTGAAACCCTAGTCTGAGTTCATATTTCGATCAGTAAATTGCGATTTAGGATAATTCTTCGTAGTTTTAGTGCTATTAATTGGTTTAATTTTGCGTTTGTTTGAAATAGGCTATAGATTTATGGTTTGAGTTTATGATGAGAGTGAAAATTTAGTTTCTTTTATAAAAAGAATATAGTTTGTTGAATGGTGTTGTAAAAAAACTGTTCTTTTAAGACTTTTAAGATTTGGGATCCAAACAAACACTGAATTCAGGGAAGTTAAAATTGTTCTGTATTGTATCCTGCACTCATTTAGCGATCGATGAGAACTTAATATTTTTTGTTTTAGAGAAATAGTTACGTCGATGAAATGTTCGAAAAGCGAAATGTTCTGAAAGATATGCACCTGAATTATATCACTCTTTAAGATATATTTACACTTGAAAAGTTAGTTTTCTTGATATTTAATCTCATTATTGGAACATTCCACGTATAATATTTACCATGATGTTGACAAAATGTGATATGGATCATATTTTCCTAGGTTCCAATTCAAAATTACATGTATTGGATGATGCACAAATATCGTTTTTCTTTATCTCCAAAAAAGCTCCTCTTTGTTTGCAGCAACCTTCAAAATGTTAGGGGTGTTTTGAGCATATGGGCATGGGTACATGGTCTTTCAAAGTTTTGGGAGTTAGAATTTTGGGAGTTTAGCTGAGTAACTGTCATTAGTGTCATAAACCTATTTCATGTACCATACGATATCAATTTTATTATCTTATCCTTATGTAGCTATCATCTATAGTCGCATTATTATCTCTCTTGCATTATGGATTTTACAAAATTTCCAAATTGTGATTGTCAGCGGCATCAAATTCATTTTCGTCCAAATAGCTTCTAGTTGATTATCAAACTTCTTCTGTCTTGACCAGTAGGGGTTCTCTTAATTTTTCTGGGTTTTTGGTGTGAGCAATTGTTTATAGGTTGTTTTGTGCATTATGCCTTTTTCCTGCACATACTTCAGCTAGCTTCATTTTTTACATTATGAATTCCTTCAACTTTTTCCTCAGGTTTCTTCTCAAACTTACAGCCTGGATGCAAATCTTTGCCTTCTTCGGCTTTATCAGGTTGGGATCCTCTATTCAACAACAGATGTGCCTGCACACACATTCACACGCACAACCATGGCAAACACACGTCTTATATGATTTGGTTTTACGCCCCACTTGTCTTTTCTTCAATTAACATCTTTTCTTGCAGTTTGAGCCTGAAAGAATGAACATCCAAATTGTAGCTCGTATCCTGATAAAGGTTGGTTAAATTTTGATACAACATGCTACAAAAAATTTTCCGCTTCTCCTTATATTTAAGTTTGAATATGGTACTTTGTTATATCCCCTTGTAACAGGCTCTCATGGCAATGCCCGCACCAGATTTCAGCCTATGTCTCTTCTTAATCCCAGAGCAAGTGGTATTGGCTTTTCACTGTCTTTCTTATCTCCTTTTTAAATGAATGTTTTTGTGAAATTATATAATAAAAAAGGACATTAGGATTGCATTTCATCCAAACAAGCTATCACCTATCTGCTTTTGAATTTATACTTTGTTGTAGTTTAAGCTGCTGTATTATTCTAAGAGTGCCTGTCTGTCTGTCAGCAACTGGAGGAGCAATTCAAGACACTGATTGTTCTGTCACACTATCTAGAGGTTTGAATTTGTCTCAGTATATCATTTTACACTGTGCTTCTCAGAGTTAGAGCTGCTTGTTAATTTTTCTTTTGTGCTGAAACCATAGACTGCGAGATTTCACCAGTTTTGGGATGAAGCTGCAAAGAATCGCAGCATACTTGATGTTGTTCCAGGTATGATAATTCCAACATCTCTCCTCATACCTTTTAGCACCAAACATCAAGTACTTGTACCTAGCTTTACCTGTTATATACTTTAACTTTCATAACATTTTTAGAATGTCCTTTTATCGTTAGTCTGATTTCCTGTATCATATTTTAGAATCTCCTCTCAAAGTAACCAAACTTTGGTGTAAACTACAAGATCATTTTTGTTGTCTTCTTCAAATTACCTTGCATTTTGTTTTGGACTCAGATCCTGTTCTGCGATCCGTATTTCGGGTCATTGTGCTGTAGTAAATTTTCTGTATCTAATTGTTGACATCTGCCAGGCGCAAACACACAAGGTTTCCATTATTTATGCTCCTGTTTAGCAAAAATTTCTCATCTGCTCTGTAGATAGTTAGTTTACAAGCTTCATTTTATCATAAAAATGTTAAACTTTGTTTCAAGAAACTGTGCGTGCTTTGAGTTGCCTCACAAAGTTACTTGGGCTTTTTATAGCATAGGATAAGATGTTCATCTCCACTGTTACCTGAATTCTTCTAGGGTCACGCAGAGAAGTCCATTCCTTATCCCTAACATTAGGGATCATTTTTTTCCCTTCTCGATGAACGAACTTGGCTATTTGGGGTTCGGTTCTAAGTTGTATACTTACATGTTGTAAATTGTCAAAGATTCTATTGAGATATTTTATATAGTACAGAGTGCAGAAGATTTCAATTTCATAGGATGAGGAAAGAGTGAAAAAATGTAACTTCTGCGTAAGTACCAAGAAAACCATATGGTTTACACTGATGGAGTGATGATTTTCATTACTTAGGTTGAACCATTCATCGGGATATGCAATAGGATGTTGGCAGCATGAACTGCCAGGACCAGCAGGATAGCTGATGTAGAGGAAGTGCTTTTAGAGAATTCTGTAACCACGGATTACCCATGAAACTGAAGTAGTACTATCAGATGGCTGTTGGAGTGGAAGTGGTATGTGGGTAAAAATGTCCAAATGTAGTTCTAGCTGATAATAGCATGTTGAGATCCACGACTTGCAATTGGATATGAATGAATGAGCGAAAAACCAGAGGTATCTTAATTAAGAGACAATCGTTTGAATATGTGTGACAAAGACCAATAATGTGTTACTAAGAATTGAATTAGGAGGTGGTGGGGTTTTGGTTTGGGTGGGGGTTGGGAGGTGTCACACTCAGAGCAAGGACTTCCGAGATGACCTATGCTGGATTTCTACTGGCCACACGGTAATTTGCCATTTTGTAGTGATTACACTTAACGGCTGAGTCTGAGGGAGGGCTGGTGTGCATGTGCATTTTTTTCCTCTTGTGCTTTCATGATGTAGGTACAATTCACTTGACTGTATAACTTCTCCTACAACTTCCGCTTTTTAAGCTACTTCTCTTATTCGTTCTCAGCGTGACAGCTTATGATAGCAACTGCATCATCACAATAATTATGGTGAAATCAAATGTATAAATGGTTAATAAGGCTAAATATCAAGAACAACCTCCCCCCACCCAAAAAAAAAAAAAAAACACACACACACACACACCCCCCAAAACAACTTTGGATGATTATCAGAAAACCCCCTCTTACTTTGAGGTTTTATCAGAAAACCCACTAAATCAGGAGGGTTTTTTGATAAAATCTCAAAGTTAAAGGGGGTGTTCTGAGAAAATCTGAAAGTTAATGGAGGGATTTGTGAGAATCTCTATACTTGTGCGCGGGGTTTTTTTTTTGGCCTGGAGGGGGGGGGGGGGGGGGGTTCCTGATATTCTAAAATGATAATCGTCCAAAGTTAAGGGGGTTTTCTGATATTTACTCTTCTCTGGTTAATAATTCGTCGATGGATTGAATGTAATGCGTAACAGAATGGATTTAAAGTTCATTACGTCCAACATTTGGCAAATGAATTATGATTAATGTCAGTAGCATAGCAAATTTAATATTGCATGTTTAGCCTGTCTTTTTTCTTTTTCCTCTTAATTTTCTTTTTAAGTCTATTTCATAATTCAGATACCACACGTTCGTATATACTGTGAAAATTCACATGCACACTCATACATGATGGGATGAAGCTAAGTGAAGATTATTTGATGTAAAATTTGAAATCATTTCCGCTTGAAATCAGTGCAAAGCTGACATCATTTGAACTCAAAGCCGAAGTTGAGAAGGGACTGGAACTAAAATGCGAGTTTTTGCTGCAGGTTTCGATAAGGCAGTTCAAAATTATGCCATCCATGTCCTTTCCTTGACTTACCAGAAGGTGCCCAGGACTGTCCTTGCAGAGGTAGGTCTTGATTTTACTTATATTTCTTGCATTGTCGAAATTTAAGTTATATTCAACAATATATATTTGGGTTTTGCCTCTTAAACAGGCCATAAACATTGAAGGTCCCTCCCTTGACAAGTTCTTGGAGTACCAAGTAGCCAACTCTGGTTGGGCCCTCGAAAGGGGACAAGGTGGCTCTCAGCTTATCGTTCTTCCTCGCAACGAGTTCAACCACCCTGAGCTTAAGAAGAACACAGCTGACAGTATCCCGTTGGAGCATGTTACCAGGATCTTTCCCATTCTCAGCTAAACTCATGCCTGCACTTCCTCGCTTCTCTATGCAAATTGGATGTGTTAAATCTTTTTAAGGATTATTCTCTTCTTCTTTCATTTTTGATGGAGCTAAGAGTTGATTGTTGAGCTTTTAATTATGATGGTGCTTTTGGGAATTATGAGGGTTATGGATAGTAATTATAGTTACCTGGATGTAGAACATGATGTTCCTGAGTGTTGACGAGCTGTTATTTTGCCTTTTATATCTTTTTGCCTTTGCAATTTTCTATTCTTCGAAGGTGGCAAAAGATTTATAGTAGTGATTCAAATACCATGACTGTATCCTAGTTTTGCGTTGCGTGGGATAAATTTCACTAAATATGTTAACATTTACTCGCAGGTGCATTGTGTATTGAAATACTTCCAAGTCATCACTGTGAAATCTACAGGATTCATTGAAAGTGTAGATGGAGAGGATTATATTATATACTATTTACTCAAAAATTAAAGTTGTATGAAGTTCACCCGAAAAAAAAAATGAAGAGAAAGAGGGAATTTAGGTGCTGTTTTGTTGGACGGAAATAAATATGGAAGAGTAAATAGAGCAATCGGATTCATAAATATATTATTTGGTTTGTGATTTTATAGTTAGGAAACGTACGTAGACTTGCATTTTATAGGGGGAAAAACTTGCAACAAATGCTTCGACTAGTTTGGTGGGAGGGATAGTTACAGACTTCAAAAAAGAAAACTAACAAATAAATATAATTCCACCTCGATTAAAAAAAATCCACCTACAACAAGTTTCCGTACATGACAGAATTATGTAGCTTTCGCGCTAACTCTTTTTTATTTTTTCAACCAAAAACTAAATTCATATTGAAAATATATTTTCTATAATAAATTTATATATACATCCAAACAACTAATTAAAAGTTGATTCCCTAACACAAATGCCGCAAGCAGCATGTGCTGCTGCGATAAATTTCGCAGCGAACCAAACATTTTAACATGGGTGTTGGGGCGGATATGGGCTGGGCCCCGTTGATAGAGATTTCCGGCCCTTTTACCGCCCTTCCTAATTTAAGGGCGGACGCTTATCGGGCTTCGGATATCCAACCCACGACCCGCACGCATCCACACCCGATAAGGTCCCCTTTTCTATCTAAGGTCGAAGGGGCGGCCCTCTCCGCCTCCAGACCTCCGCCTCTCCAAAAACCCTAACCCTAGATTCTCCCCGTCGGGTCCAGCGATGGCGACGAGAGTTCTCTCGCAGAGGGAGCAGGACATCCAGATGCTGCTCTCCGCCGAAGCCCATCTCGGCACCAAGAACTGCGACTTCCAGATGGAGCGTTACGTCTACAGGAGGCGAACCGACGGTACACTCCGAACCCTAACCCTAATATATTTAAAACCCTACCTCCTCTGCGCTTCACGCGGGGATTTTTGGCCTGCTTAGTGTCCTCTCAGTTATTTTCAATGCTAATCTGCTAGGAATTTATATCATCAATCTTGGCAAAACTTGGGAAAAGCTTCAGCTGGCTGCTAGGGTTATCGTGGCGATCGAAAACCCGCAGGATATCATAGTCCAGTCCGCTAGGCCGTACGGCCAGAGGGCTGTTCTGAAGTTTGCGCAGTACACGGGCGCCCACCCGATCGCGGGGCGGCACACGCCCGGGACCTTCACCAACCAGATGCAGACGTCGTTCAGCGAGCCTCGGCTCCTCATCCTGACCGACCCGAGAACCGACCATCAGGTGAAGTGTTGAATGGAAGTTTATGCATGTAATCATTGCGCGCGGTTGGGAGCGATTAAGAACGGTATGATAATGGTCGGTGTGCGAGGTGATCCGTAATAGCACTGAATGGTAGAATGAGATTCACGTAACCGAACCCCAAGTTTGTTGTTGAATTGTTGTGTTTACTTAGGGGTGTTTGGTTCACAATGGTTCACAAGTTTTAGGAAAATTTTAAGAGAAATGGCAAATTCGTAAATAAAAATTTTCATATAATTGAGTTTTCATGTGTTTGGTTCACTCGACATTTATAGAAAACATTTCTTAAAAAGTACAAAATATTAGAAAAACAACTTCCTACCATTTTGAGAGGAAAATTTGGGTGGAAAACATTTCCTATAAAAATGGGTAGAAAACATTTCTTATTACATCATCTCCTTGAACCAAAGACCCCCTTAAACCGTGTTTTGTGTTGAATTATCTCCAGCCAATCAAGGAATCTGCGCTTGGGAACATCCCAACCATTGCTTTCTGCGACACTGATTCGCCGATGAGGTATGTCGATATTGGCATCCCTGCCAATAACAAGGGGAAGCACAGTATCGGTTGCCTCTTTTGGTTGCTTGCTAGGATGGTTCTTCAGATGCGTGGAACTATTGCCCCTGGACACAAATGGGATGTCATGGTACAACAAAAAACCTTAATATGAGTACTCCCGTTTCTCTCACATTATGTTTTTGTTTCTGTTGGTTCCTTGAACTGATATTTTTCATAGATTGCTAGTTAGTTATTTGTTTCTAAGTTGTGAATCTTTGTATTCCCTTGGTCACGTAGTTTTGTGCAATGGATAGGTCGATCTATTCTTTTACAGAGATCCTGAGGAGGCAGCGAAGGAGCAGGAAGAAGAGGCACCGGTGACTGCTGAGTTTGCTTTGGGAGCGCCTGACTATGTGGCAGCACCAAGTGACCAGTGGGCTGACTGGGGAGCTGACATGGGGGCTGCACAGCCTGTACCTACTGGGCCTGTCGATAACTGGACAGCTGATCAAGGTCGCTATTTCTTTACATTTTTTGTGTCTAAATAGATCTCCTCTTCTTACCATTTGTTCATGATATGGCTGCACTCTGCAGTTAGAATTTACCATATAAATTCTTCTATGCGCCTTTCAATTTTGTGGAATCAATAATCCATTGATTGATGGATTTCACTAAATGTTTACTTCTTACTCTCTGTTTGATGCAAAATTGATGCATTTACAAGGTCCCGACACATGACCATTGAGTGTATTCCGCATCAGTACTGCTTAACTTTTTATGATAGTCCTTTAACTTGTTTATTACATGAAGTTCTTTTATTTGATCGATAGATTAGCTTACAGGATTTAATTAATTATTAGCAATAAAATATCTGCGCTGCTCACCACTTTCTTATGCCCAAATACGTGCAAGGTTTCTGCACAGCTGTAAGCACAATGTGGGCGTGCATCTATAATAAGTAGCTTACACTGATCAGTATTGTCTAACTAGGATGAAGTGAAATAAGAGATGTTGTAGGAATTAGACATTGGCACAAGCATCGTGTTAATTGCATTTATTCTGAAGTTTTGGATCCCCACTAAATTGGATGACAATCTTTTCTGTTAATGTTGTGTGTCATGGGCCTTTTGCACCAAAGAAATTTCTGATTTTAGCTGGAACTTTCCTCTGTGATTTTGGATTGTTCATGTTACAATATTTTTTTCAGATAAACCGATGAACTCATGAATCCTTCATTTTTTTTAAAAAAATTATGTGAATCTTTCAGTTTGTTCCATTGAGCATGTAGAGAATGATATTCATTTCCAAATGCTCCTTGGCCCTGTAGACCCTATTTGGTTCATTAATCAGGAAATTAAATCCCATGGAGGGCCTTCTCTCTCTCTCTCTCTCTCTCTCTCTC
>JBAKGM010000412.1:9993488-10008280 GCA_037177215.1 Asparagus racemosus | reverse complement strand
CTTATTCACCCCCCCCCCCCCCCCCCCCCCCCCCCCCTCTAGGGCAACTTACATTATCACCTATCACAAACATAAGAAACACAATTAGGACAATTACAATGGATGCAAAACAACTGTTTGGAAATCTCTGACTAATCTCTTGCATCTTCTTCTCCATTGAAAGACTTTCAAATTTAAGTTGATTATTTTCATTTCCAAACTCCTTCAGTTCCTCTTCCATCTCTTCCATCTTCTTGCATCTCTAGAAGCTCTCCCTTCATTTTCTTCTTCTCAGCCATTAGCATATTCATCAATTCCTTTGATCCCCCGCAACAATCTCACAATCATACCCCATAAAAAAATCACATATTTTATCACAAATTGAAGGACCCTAGGTTAGCTGCAGTCTTCAAAGTTAGCATTGAAGCTCTCAATTTGCATTTGCACAAAACGCCCATGAATCTTCCATAAGATTATAAAGAAAAAGTTGTTGAATATTCAGCAGTCATTGATAACCCACCATGGCTAATTGAAATAAAAGCAACAAAAACACAAGGGGAAAGTAAAAAAAATTTAAGCAAGAACTGAAGGAACAAAGAAAGCTCTAAATCTAGGGCTAGGGCGCGGTTTAATTTTGGACGAATTGAGATCTAGGGAAGAAGGGGTGAGGGCACGTGAGATTCATGAGGCATTATTTCACCTGACTTTGGTTAGATGAGTTAAGGGAAGAACACGTGTGACCCATGTGGGGGAGATGGAGGGTCTAGTACATGTTTTTTAGGCTGAAAATAAAAAAATGTGTAACATTGCAAGCATATTAACAAATAAATGTGGTATTCATTAAAAAAAGACTTTAAAGGTGGTAAGTAGCTATTTAGGTAAAAGTAAATATAATTTTGATGTAAAACCCCTATTATTTACCATAAATTAGTCAATCTGTTAGTTTTTCAATCCAGTGTCCTAAATCATGCTGGGTTAGCGATTAACCCAACATGTTGAGTTTGCAACAATGCAGCTGCACATTATGCATATACAAGTAAAATTAGGGCAGCATTGTTTTTCTAAGCTAAACAATTTGAGCAAGATTTCATATATAATAACAGGAAGAGAGTTATGTACAAAGTAAAGCTAAATCAATTGAGAATAAAAAAGAATAGCGATTGAATACATGATGATTTATACCATCAGCACCCAGTGCCTAACTTGTTTGATGCCTTTCATTCCGTCTGCAATATATTACTGCACATAATTGATACAAGTCAACCCTTCCATTTCCCTAAGAAAATATAAACATATTATTACCCTTCATTTAAGGCCACACAGGGTTGATAATTAATCTACTCTTCCTATAAAAAAAAATGCATAAAATCCTATAAAAATCTAAATAAGAGGTTCAGAGAGTTCCATCTCATTAGAGTTCTCCAATACATCAGGCTGGTGTCTTACAAAGTTGAGGCCAAGCCATTGCCATGGCCAGCATACATATCTGTGATTGTTCTGAGTGTTCATTGGACCGATCCTGCTATCAGATTCTTCGATTTGGCGACTCAGCTCCTCAACCCTTTCTCTTAGTCTTGCCGACCTTGAATCTGCTAGTTTCAGCGAGTTCTCTGCTGCATCTCTTGCAGCCATTGCTGCAGCTGCAGTCTCCTCTTTGAATTTGAGCTTGTTCTCTAACACTGACATGGCTTGCTTGGTCTCGTCTAATTCTTGACGAAGAGCTGACAGCTGATATGTTGAAAACAAAATTTAATATAGCATAGGAGTTGCAGAAAAAATTTGTTAGCGTCAAATATATCATCTGAATTCTGCAATGATGACAAGAATCGTGCATAGACACAAAAAACCATTTTCTTCTTTTCATTTCAAAGCGTATAAATCTCACAGGATGCTCCAATTCTTGTTAGGTAGCAGTTAGCTTGAAGATAGAATTATTTTTGTGAAGATTCAAGAACGACGAAAATAATAACAAGCAGCCTAAGAAATTTTACCAAACTGAAATATGATGGCAAATACGTAGGTGAACCAGACTTCAACTTAATTCAAGTAAAATGCATGAGGGCTCGAATACTCTTGAATAACAGTTAGGGAATGTGAAACTGGTATGCCATTCAGAGCTGATATCATTATTATGATGTGTTCAAAGAATTAAGGATTAGGTATCACGATGCTTGAAGTGGATCAGCGATTTGGTTATCAAGCATGTTTAAAAATTTTAGATTATAATTTTCATATAATCTCCCACATCAAATGTGGAACTGAAGGGAGCAGGGGCAGTCATTTTACATTAGTTTTCATGCCTTGCCACCACAACATAAGCTTCTTGAAGCCTATGACAATTTTCAGCTTCTATTAGGGTTGTCTGAGAAATTTATGTAGGGCAACGTTTCAACCAGTAAAAGACATCATCCCACATCAAATTGTGTTCTTTCTTTGATTTAGCAGGTTGTTGCCCAAATTTCCCTCATCCAAACCCAGACCATGTACCTGCTCCTTGCTGAGAGATTAGGGAGCCCTCAAGTCCTAACCCCTCCCTCATCTTCGATCAGCTGCCAAGGTAAGGAGTAACAGTGGCACCTCTTTACCGCTTGTTAATAGAGTCAGGGAACAGTAATTGACAGTGAGCTATGATCGACGCTTGCGGCGAGTACGCAAAATCAGGCAGCAATGTCTTCATTGCGGCTATTTGGCGATACCAAGCAGCAAATGTCTTCATTGCAGCTATTTATGTTTTGTTTTTTGCTTTTTGTTTTTTGTTTTCCTTTTCTTTTGATTCTCACTCCAGCAGATATTTCTTTGTGACCTCTCTGGCTCTCTGTGAAGTTCAATTTGAGTCGGAGGTCTCCCTCTCATGTGGGTGCGTGCATGCGTGCATGTGTGGGTACATGTGACAGTTCTCTCTCTCTCTCTCTCACTCTTGGCCTGCATGAAGACAAGTTTTTTAAATTCTCATTTATCTTTTGAATTCTACAAAAAATATGTACGTTTTTGCTTCTCAGTTGGTAGAAGCATTAGTACTACTTGGTTCTCGGAAATTTTTGGTTGAATGTTATTTATTCATGTTTCAAATTATTTAGCTTTTCTTGTAGAATTCCGTTTGGCTTGGATGATTAACTGTAAGAAGCATGAGTTATGACTGAATTTAATTGTAAGAAGAATGGATACTAGGAAAAAGCTCCTCTAAACTTAAGTGAACTGAGGGCCAACTTTTTTATCCCTTAGATTTTTCTTTGAGATGCATGTTGATTGTGCATTATAAATCAAAAACCCATCATACATCAGCTCACATCTCAAAGCGAAACCAATGGGGAAAAAGTTGGTGGACAGAGCCCTCAGTTCACTTAACTTTACAGCAGCTTTCCTACATACATACAAATGTGCATACATGTACATATATATTTGCGTGTTTGTGAGGAGACCATGTGACATACATAGGCAAAAGGGAGGCTATATTTATGTATCAATAACATTTTCTTTTCAGTAAATATGTTAAGTAATTTTGGATTCTGTTTGGTCAACTTGCTCAATATATTTTTGGTGTAGATATCTGTTGTAAAATATGTATCACCAGTAATATGATCCTCGCATAGATATTTGTAAGCTTGTACTTGGTCAGTACTTCATAATTTATATATATTGTTGCAAATATCTCATTTATCAGAATCAATTCTTCTCTGAAGTTCTCAATATTGCAACTATTTTTTCACCAAAGGTTCTGATAGCACTTTGTTAACTTCCTCACATTCTTCAAACAAACAACTCTCCCAAATGTAAGGCCTAACTTAAATATTCCTTATGTACCTTACTGTGCCTTTTAACTTATACGTGTATTTCTTTCTGAACTTGAAACTGTTTCCACTTCAAGAGATATGTTCACAGATTGCAGGTTATTAGGTTATGTTTTTCATATATTACATTGTCTACTGTTCCTAATTTTTTTAACCCTGCACATGCAATGCAGGTGACCCCAAACTAGAAATCTTGGAGAAATAATATTAGCTTTCAACAAGTGGAATCCTGAATAGTGGCATGTTATGAAACAGATGTGAGATCACAAGCAAATATTTGGGTATAGAAGGCCATGCCCATTTCACGTGCGAGAACATTTATGCCTGCAATGTGTAATGTTAAATTAAATTAATATATATATAAATTTATAGGCAGGCAGAACTGTAAGCAGTTGTGAGTATAAGGGTAAATTTTGTCTTATACAGGCCTTATACTGTGTATAATTAAATTAAATTAAAGCAGCTATTAAATTAAATATGGGGGTCTGAGCATATTCCCACTTTCTATGGTTAGAAGATGATGAATCAACTCATTTAAGAAATTATTACTATTATAAACCTCAATGTGAATAGGACCAATAATAAGTCATGCATTACTCACGGAAATGCATATGCAAACCTTTTAGACAATGTGTCAATTTTATGAGCATACCTGTGACAGAAACTCTTGTTCAACAGCTCTGCCTGCTGCAGCTTCTTGCTCCGCAGCTGCTTTCCATCTTGCTATTTCTTCTTCTGCAGCTGCTATGTCCAACATGAGAACTTCCACCTTTTGAAAAAAATTAAGAGCTGTAAGTACCTCATATTTATTACATGCACCAAACTAAAAATCTGTTGGCTAATTCAGAAGCACTACAATTTCAACAGTAGAAACAAGGCTATCCTTGTGAATTATAGTTTTAGAAAAATGCAACAAATGTACTTACATTTTCATTTGCCAAATGCTCCTTCTCTTCAAGTTCCTTTATCAGATTCTTTTGCTGGGCAATGTCTTTTGCTTGAGCATCCAAATGTGCTTTAAGTAAACTAGACTCTGCCCTTACTCCAGCAAAATGAAGGGAAAAAAAAAAAGAAAAATAATCAATTAACTCAGGCTCATTGCAGATCTACTGGCTATTGCTACTGCAAGACATTATTGATTCATGTAAAACCTACATATTTTCACTTTTTGTGCATCTATTAATGATACACCAACCCTATATAAGTGACAATAGGGGTTTCTGCAGAGCAAAATTATGTCTTGTTTGCAGGAGAAGTGAGCATAGGACTCGAAAAAATAGAACTAATTTTAAAAGAATTCACAGGCTGGATCATATTTATGAAAATGCATAGTTTGGAGATTTTAATAAGTTTTTGTTGATTCCTTTCATCGGCCAATCAATAATCTGATAGACAATAATCTTTCAAAAGAAACTACGATAAACATTGTGATATGCACAGAAAAAATAGAACTAATTTAAAAAGAATTTTCAGGCTAGATCATATTTCTGAAAATGCATAGTTTGGAGATTTTAATAAGTTTTTGTTGATTCTTTTCATCGGCCAATCAATAACCTGATAGAGAATAATCTTCCAAAAGAAACTACGATAAACATTGTGATATTCGCTGATGTAAGAAAAAGGAAAAGGTAAGCAATGATTAAAATGTCCTTGTATCCAATTGTCAATTCTATAGTGCATAAATTTCTAACTCACGATTCCATTTCAGTTAAATTTCTTTCCACAATTGGTTATCATGTAAGACTAGAAAGACTAACGGAAAACTTAAGGTAATTCCAACATGAAATAAAGGAATTATGTCCTATATGATTTGATGGAGTTGCTGCTTATCCTTAAGATTGAAATCTCTACGGAGAACTAGACCAACCAGCTGAAATGTTCACCATAACTAAAGTAACCCAAAAGGAAAAAGTTTGAAGAGTCCTGTCCTCAAGGTTCATCATCTAAATAATAACTTCGTGGCTTTGCCATCACTGGATCCATGGTGTGCTTTTTTAAGTGGCATAAGTAGGGAATTCGGAACTCAATATTACGTGTTACAAAGAAGTAGACTTATTACGCCAAAGTAAACTTGGGAGAGTTCGTTTGGGACCCGCGCCATTTTGACAGTTGTACGTGTATTATGTGGTGTTTAAGTAGATATTAGAAATTTAGAATACATCTAAATTTGAGGATAATTATAAATATATCCATCTCTGAAACAATAAATGAGTACAATAATTCCATAAAGAAAAACTAAAGACCAAGGAAAAAGTTGTTTAAAAACTCAGTGGAATAATTACTTTTTTCTCCATTTCTTTTATGGGGTGTGAGTACAAGAGAGTACATATTAGAATACATCAAAAGGGAGTACATATTAGAATACGTCAATTTGAGGATCATAAATATATCCATCTCTAAAAAAAGATAAACGAGCACAATAATTCCATAAAGGAAAACAAAAGACTACGGATAAAGTTGTTAAAAACTCAGTGAAATAATTACTCTTTTCTCCATTTCCTTAATGGGGTGTTAGTCCAAGGGAGTTTCAGTGTTCAAACTCCAGAACTTTACAAATTTCTGTTGCTCCGGAACCAATTTAAAATATTATATTAGTGAAACTAAAATTTGTAGTAATACTATGACTTATATTTTTCAATGTGATGACAAAACCACAAGATGAGTTTTTCCAAAATTGGCCCCTAGAGATTTAAATTCACGATCTTTGCCCTCTTCTTCTTCATTCCCCTCCTCATTCCATCCATGCCCCCAGCCTCATCGACCATATATATGTTGTCTTTGCTACCCCCAATGATGCCCCCTTCACCTCATTGATGGCCTTTCATAGCTCTCAACTGCTTCCAACACCACCACAACTGTCCTGGCAACCATCTGCCACCATGTGCTCTACCATCACCAACTCCACCATTCTTGCTGCTGCCACCTTGGCCATAAGCATTAGCATTGCTGCACCTCTGCCATCAAGTTCAATGCTACATCAACCATCATTATCGTTGCTGGGTCTGCTGCTGGCTTTGCTGCTGTCTCAAAACCACCTCCCTCACCCGCTCCATCACCATTGTCTTCTTGCCATCACTGTCACCTCTGTTGCGCCATTCCTGTCACTGCCTCTATTCTAGTCATACTACTTATGCCCTAACTGCACACTCTCGATTGCCGACACCATCATGCAGCCACAATTGATATGTTGTCACCACCGAAACGACATTGTTGTCACCATTTCCATCATCATTGTTGTGGCTATCACTTATCACCCCACTGACATCTCTCATTATCTTCTTTCGTCCTCTCCTTTATTTTTCTCCTTCCTTTCATTTTAATAAAAATTTCAAATGATGGGATTCCCAAATTAAATGATGGTCAAGGATAGGAATAGGAAATTGCAATTTTGCGTCTTCAAGCCTAGGGAACAGGGAATAAGCTGCGCCCCCCCCCCCCCCATCAAACAACAAAAAAACCCATGCGCGTGCACACGCAACCATAGTTGTTCAGTCCCCAGTTTTATAAATCTTAATGTTGAAGGTCTGGTGTCAATTAAATAATTTGATACAGAAAACACAAGTAAACCACAATCAAGTCCTACCTATTAGATAAGACAAGAATCGGTCATTGAAAACAATAAGGAAAAAAAAACAATTCTAGCAGGTATTTTTAAAGATGTGCAACTTATATAGAGGATCTAAGACATTAACAAAGGTGTAAGTACAATGAAAAGTGTAAGCACAATGAAAAGTATTTTAACTAAGATGAACGTTCACCAAAACAAAAAAGAGGCCAGAAATTAAGAGGTTGATTAGGTTAACCAAATATTTCATTGGTATCTTTATGTCAATTTAATTGATGTAGTAAAATAAGTTGTAACCTCCTTCCTCCCTACCCTCCCTCTTCTGCCCACGTAGATTATAAAACTGCAGATAATATCCAACCTCTGCCACCCTTTTAGCTGCAAAGAGTTCAGGTTTCAGCTTACTTATTAATAAGATATGGACAGTTTTACAGTTTAAGAATGCCATCACAGACTCCGAGGACACAACAAGTCAATGTTATTACACTTCATTTTTACATGAAGGATGTCAACTTTAAATCATGTTGATTCAAGCATTAATCAATTGTATCATACCAATAGGCAGTTTTCATACTGATTTTCGCTGTTTGAGTGTGTATGCACAACACACACTCACAAACATGTATTACATATATTTAAAGACACGTCCATGTGTGCAGGCGTGTGTGGGTGTGTGTGGGCGTGTGTGGGTGTGTATGTGGGTCTGTGTGTGCACACTTGTATCTATTTGCTTCCACGAAACGTACTAGTATCCTTGATGAAGGATCTGATGTCGGGTACTTCTGAACCTGAGACACGTGAACAATATTACATCTCCCAAGTATTCCTACTACAAGGCTAAAGCATAAATTCCTGCAAGCAAGCATAGGTGTATCGAAATCAAGGAACTGTTCATGGCTGCATGATTCAAATTTTTAATGTTTCATCTTGAAGAAAATATCCTTCGATAAAAAGGACGGGATTAGCACGAGTACTTACGAGTTATTTAAGTTATCTGTATAATGTTTATCACCAGAACACTCCACATCTTTCACCTAAGAAACCTTTCCCCAATATCAATAAACCAAAAGCTTTAACCCAGAATTAGATAACTTCCCCTTATTTCAAAACTCATGAGCCTGCCAAGTATCTCAATCTCATCATATATATTACCATTCACGGTACTCAATGGTAATTTGACCTCAAGAAATTTAGTAACTACAATTTAGCACTGTCTAACTTTTATAGCCTCGTTAATTATTTTATTTTTGAACCAACAATAACAATGAACCATCTTAATGAGAGGAGGAATATGAAGCAGGGGTAATCAGCATAATAGGTAGCGAAGATGCATAGACAAGCGACAGTGGCATTTGTGCAGAATAAACAGAGGAAGGGTAGCAACACAATGACATGGAAGGTGGTGGTAAAGATGAATGAAAATAGAGAAGGTTCAGTTTGAGAGAGAGAGAGAGAGAGCCGGGGGCGGGGGGGATGGGTTTTGAATGTGCGGACTTCAAGGAAGAGGTGTAGTGATTCTGATTGTAGGAAAAGGTGGCAGTATAAGAGACTAAGATGATGGGAGTCACCAAAGGAGGTATATGAAGAAGAGAAAATAATGAGTTTACATCCATGAGATCCATTTATTGATTGTACTAACAAATAATTGCTTTCAGAACACTAGTCTACATTAAGCCTGCTAACCTTTTTTCAAAGGGGAAATAACAATTCAAACTTTTTTTTTAATGGTGTTAAAGAACTAGGAGAAGTATAAACACTATAAAAACTATAGCAAAGGACCTTAGAAGTTTCTCCTTATCCAGTCTCAACCACCTCAGATGAAGTTTAATATAGCATAGCAAAGATCAGATTGTCCAAAACAAATTTGAGGTCTCTCAAGAGGTAAAGATACATGCCTAGAACCTATCAAGCTTTCTGTCAATCATCAATCATTAAACTCAGTGGTAACTTCCTGGATGATCAGGATGAATAAGTATACATTCTAGATCATTGCATGCATTAACTCATCTAAGTATCCTACTAACTATTTCAACCAAGTACGTTGAGCAGACTCTTTAAGAAAAAAAGCCAAAGAATCATTGTTTATCATAGGAATATTCGTAAATTCGTAAACCTCCTGCCAGAACCTCTTCAAACTAAAGCAACCAGTATTGAAGTTATTGTTGAAGCCATAACACTCAGTTGATAGAACCATGTGAAAGAAACTCCCAAATCGTATTTCTTTTCCCCCCAGGAAAATGAAGCCATGTACTTTCAGGAAGAAAAAAAAAGTTTTCTTAAGAAGACAAATTAAAGTTATTTCAAGGCTCTTATTTTAAGATTATACAGGTTTAGAAAGAAGTAGATAAGTTGTCTTTTGCACATAATTGTAATTGGCAATGCACCAGAGAAATCCTATACAGTGCTAGGCATTCGTGCTGTGAATTTCAGAAGAGAGATGGAGTTGAATTAGGCATAGAACAAGAAATATGACAGATACCTGAGTGCTTCAACCAAGTGCTTAAGTTCAATAATCTCAAGCTGAGATGCTTTCACTGTATTCTCCAAAGCACCCGCCTGCATAAGAACACATCTAAAATATCTCAATCTCTAGTCTCTTGACAAAGAATGGAAGTTTGCAGATTACATATGCAATTTAATATCAACTTCGATACTTACCAAGGTATAAACTTCATCCTCTCCCTCTGGCACACCACTTTTGCCATGTCCATTAAATCTCAAATCAATCCCAGCCTCCCTAAGCCCATCCTCTGCCACTTGTAACACCTCATTTGTCTTCGACTGCAATGCACTTCTCAGCAAAGTCCCAATGTGTTGCTTCTCCACCAACAACCCATCAACCTTCTCCTTCAACCAATCAATTTCCCTTCTATTCTCCTCCATTCTGTCTCTCAGTTTATCCACAGCAACCTTTGCAGTCTCATAAACCGTCACCGTCCCTTTCAATAATGTTTGCAAGTGCTCATCCATATCCATCTCCTCCCAAACAAACAAAGAATCCAACGACAGATCCACCGCATCCCCATCAGCAATCCGAACTATCTCGTGAATTTTTTCATACACCTTCGAGACATTACTCAACTGGTCAATAATGACAAGCCTCTGTGAATCCACCTTTGCCTCCAAATTCCTCAACTTGCTATCTTTCTCCTCCCCAAATTCCCTCAACTCTGACACCTCCCTCTCCATCTCAGAGATTTTTGCATCCCTCTCAGAGACCAATTTCTCCAATCTCTCAATATCTGCCCCATTCTTCAAAACCTCGTCTCTAAGCCCGCTAATAGTGGCCTCCAGCTGCGAGACCTCAATGGCAATCTCGTAATTCCGCTGCTCGATCTGCTCCCTAGCCTGATCCCTAGATTTCGTCGCTCCATCAATATGCTTCATGAGCTCCTCCACGATCTCATTCGCCCTCTTGATCACCCCATATGCAACAGCCGGCAGCCCGGTAGCATACTTCTGCGACCGAGGCAGCCCGCCAGGGGCGAAATTCTTGAACCCACTAACTTTTCCAGAGATCTTGTCGATCCCAGTCGCCATCATCTGCGCAGCCATCTCCACCTCCGATTTCATATTATCCTTTTGCTTCAAGATCTCATCTTTATCCCTGATTGCATCCGCTAGCTGCTTCAAGATTTCGTCTTTTTCCTTGGTTGAATCAGCGAGCTTGGAATTGGCCTGGTCTTTGTCTCGTACGGCGTCGTCGCGCTTCTTGATGACGTCCTGGGCGAAGGCGCGGAGGCGGTTGATGGACTCGTCCCTGCGTTTTAGGGCATCGTCGGATTCTTGGCGAGCGCGGCGCTCTTCGTCGAGCTGGGAGAGGAGGTCGCGTATTCGTTGTTGCTGTTCATCCGAGGAGGACGAGGAGATGGGGACGGGAACCGGGGAGGGGTCTTCGTCGTCGACGTCGCTGAGAATGGCGGCGGAGTCGTCGGCGATGTCATCGGCCATGGAATTGAGAGAGAAGAAAAAAAAAATTTCTTTTTTTTTCTTTTCCCCCTCTCCTTTGTTGGACTTTTGGGACTGAGAGATGCGCTTATAGCGAAGAGTCTTTGCTGCTCTCTTTTTTTTTTTTAATTGAGGCTGCTTTGCTTTCAGGGGGTGTTTGGTTCAATATAGGAAATATATTCGACCCGCTTTTATAGGAAATGTTTTCTATCTAAATTTTCCTCTCAAAATGGTAGAAAGTTATTTTTCTATTACTTTATATTTTTTAAGAAATGTTTTTCATAAATGTTGAGTGAACCAAACACATGAAAACTCAATTATAAGAAAATTTTTATTTACGAATTTGTTATTTCTCTTAAAATTTTCCTAAAACTTGTGAACCAAACACTCCCTTAGAGGAGGCTGGAGGTAGCAAGGGGCCAATTATACATAATTTGTGCAAAATCCATGAAAAATATATTTGTTACATAATAATAATAATATATTTGTTTAAGGGAAAAATTGTGTCAATCCCCCAAATCTCACAAAGTTTTGTGTCCTAGGCCCCTATACTTTTACACTTGTGTATAAACCCAAAATGGATCAAAAAAATTTGTTTCAGCCCTGCCAACTAAGCAGAGGGAGAGAAAGAACTTGAAAACCCCTAACTACCTTTTTTCTGTAGCCGTGCCCGCCCACTCTCAACTCAAATCAACTTCTCTCTCCTCTTCCTCCCGCACTTTGTCTCTCTCTAAGATTAACAGGATCAGGCGAAATCCCCAAACCCCACTCTAGGGTTTTCTCAATTTACTCAGAAAATGGCCGAATTCTCCACGGTAAACCCAGATTCCCCTAAATCTGGAACAAAAGACGAGAATATTGATGAATTCGAAGTTGTTCACTGTTCTCCGTAGCCGCGGCAAGCGCAGGAACCATCGGCGATGAACGACGAGCAACAAGACTTGCCTTCGACTACCGTTAAAGACCCCCCTCACCATCATCGACCGGTAAAGATCCCCCCTCACCTTCAAAGAATGTTAAACATCCCCCTTGCCATTGAAGAGTTTTAAAGATCCCCCCTTACCGTCGAAGACCGACCATGGCTTTGCTCTCTCATCCCCCACCATATCTTCGTCCACCCATGCTTCATCATCAGGGAATGACAGCACAGATGAAGCCACCCCAGACCCTGTTGGACATGCAAAAGGGGTTACCAAGAAAAAAGAAAAATCCAAGTTCAAAACAGGAATTAGAGAAATCTAGAAAGAAGTAAGTTTGTGTTAAATTTTTTTGGCAAACCTGTGGAATATGTTACGAAAAAATGTGAATCTATATTGGACGAATTGTCTGAATATTACTTGGGAAAACTATGAAAAATGTTGTATGGAAGGATAAATGTGTATTTCTGTTGGTGTATTGTGAACTATATACGTGGATCTGTGAAATTTAACATATAGATGTTACATATGAACGATTGGTTGTTACGTTTCGTTATAGCCTGCTAAAGTTTCTTATTAACTGTTAAGTCTGGAGTTTAGTTGATCATATTGGTATCTGATACCTGACTTTACATATTTCATTGTTGGTTGTTACTATTGGCTGTTGGATGTTAAGTTTAGATAGATTGATGTTAATTGTTAAATTGTTTTACAGGAAAAAGTCTGGTCATGCTGCAGAAATTAGGCCTACCGCTAGTTTTAGCGCATATTATGATTTTATGAAAGTACTTGAACCGAGAATGAATCGGTGGCACTGGGATGCATACGAGGAGTGCACATTTGAGCATTACGTAATATTTGGCCCCCAGGAGTAGATCGACTCACGCTTGAACTTGTTTTGAGTCACTATGTAGGAGGTGAAGTGATGCTTGCTCTGCCCGATGCCGATGGTGGGAGAGAAAAGATAGTTAATTTTGATTTGGACTGGGTTCATGATCACACCAGTTTCCCAATTGACGGGGAAATAGTTTACAACAATAGAGATCCTCACACTAGGATTTGGAGGGAGTATTTTGCTAATCAATTTACTAGAAATGAAAAAGAAGCACCAAAGAATATGCGAAGATATATGGAAGGGTTACAAGAATCTCTTGTTGAATCAAAAAAAGAAGAAGGATATTGAAGACTTTGTGTTGCTGCAGTTTTTTTTATCAATGTTCAATGATTTGGTGCCCCAACAATGTGCAAGGCATCCCTAGGCTTTTGTTCAAGTATGTTGATTGCATTGAAAGGGTGAAGAATGTGGCGTGGGGGAAATTCACTTATGATTAGACGAAGAAAGGCATTAAGATTGCTAGAGAAGGTCTAAACAAACCAGGGGTTTCATATGTGCCTGGATGCATGCCTCTGATTCCTATAAGTTATATTAACTTTTTTATTGTTATGGTTAACTATTGATGTCAGCTATCAAACAGGGGGTTTAGTTGTAAATTAGTGTAGAGTTAGGGTCCTCATACTCCTTTAGACTGGTTTCAGAGCCCGCTAATCTTCCCTGCACTTGAATACTCGTAATAGGACAAACTTGGGTTCTCTGGTTGTTCCTCTGACGATCAAGTTAGTATTTGAGCTTGAGTAGAGAAGAAATCAGTGAATTGAAAAAGTTCTCAGTCTACGTGTGCAGTTGTGCTGCAGACAGTCCCTCTATTTATAGTAGGTCCAGAGGGGCAGTTTGTAGTTTTAGCCTAGTCTAAGCAGACTGCTCAGTCGGCATCTGCTTTACAGGTGTCAGCTGCAAGGGGGGTGAGTCACCCTGACGTTTAATGCGATAGTGACGAGCATGCGTGGCACTGACGGAGCCTAATGAGTCATAAAGACTTTTAGGGCTGGAGTAATGATGATTTACGGCCGTGCATGCCTCTGATGGTGACTGACTGTTGGTGGGGGGCTCGAGGATGACCGCCTTTCGACTCGGCCTAGCAAGACAGGATGACTCAACCTGGCGAGAAGGGTCACCTACCTCAGCCTAGCAGGAAGGGAAGCCTGTCTTCACTTGGCGAGATGGGGCGCCTGCCTCGGCATGGGGGGTGGTCTGCTTGAGATGTGTTAGCTAGTTGAATGTGGATGACTATGTCTGATGAGTCATGATGACTTTGTCAGAGCAGTTAATGCAAGAGCAGTCGGCTAGTGAGGGGTTCAAGGTAACTACCTCCTCTCAATTCGTCTGGTTGAGGGCCGACAACCACCATCTTTTCACTCAGTTACGCAAGTTGTGGGCTAATCGAGTCGACCATGAGAGTGGTCAGTTGATTGTTGTTGAGCTGGCCATGAAGAGCCTTTCAACTAGGCAATGCGAGTTGTCGACCTATCGAGTTGGCTGTGGGAGCAACCTGAGACATCTAGGCTCTAAACTCATCTGATTAGGTGAGGAGTGGGACGTGTTGGCTTCCCAAGAGGATTAACACTTATGGCCTGTTTGGGAGTTCACTTGGGGAAGGGAAGGAAGGGAAAGGAAGGGGGGAAAATTCCCCTTCCTTCCCTTCCCCTCCATTACACCCCAATTTGGGGTGTAAGGATTTGGCTCAAATTTCCCCTCCA
>JBAKGM010000412.1:9963634-9993388 GCA_037177215.1 Asparagus racemosus | reverse complement strand
CATCAAAGATCTTAGAATGATGTTCGAGCTCATGCGAGCTCACCAGCTAAAGATGAACCCTGCCAAATCCTTCCTCGGGATGTCCAGTGGTAAGTTCCTCGGCTTCATCGTCACCACTAAGGGCATCCATGTCAGCCTTGATAAAGTGAAGGCGATTCAAGATCTACAGCCTCAGAGAAATCTGAGAGAGCTCAGGGGGTTACAAGGGCGATTGGTGCATATTCAGAGATTCATCTTGAATCTATCCAGGAAGTGCTAGCCATTTTCTAAACTGAACAAGAAAGGCATCTCGTTCATTTGGGACGATACTTGTCTAAAGGCATTTGAAGAGATCAAGGCGTATCTCGCGAAGCCTCCTATTCTTATTGCACCGCAATCGGGTAGACTGTTCCTGATCTACACCAAGGCAAACAGACCATTCGTTAAACACTTTACTCATGCGAGACGACAACAACGATCACGAATAGGTAGTATATTACTTGAGCCGAGCATTAATCGGTGCTAAGTCTCATTACCCAATGATCGAGAAGCAATGCCTAGCGTTAGTGTTCGCGATTCAGAAAATGTGGCACTACCTAGTCGGACAGACGATTTACGTCATTTCCAACGTAACCACTGTCCAGATATTCATGACGCAAGCAGGTTCCATGAGCTGGCGATTGGAGAAATGGGCCTTGCTGTTGTCTCAATATGACTTCGCTTCAAACAACAGAAGTCGGTCAAACGACAAGCAATTTGTGATCTTCTGGTTGCCAACCCGACGTCAGACGTAGCCGAGTTATATGATGACCTGCCGGATGAAGTCCACAAAGTCAACACTACATCGCGTCAATAGATATGACAGTTGTATTTTGACGGAGCTTCTCGGGCTGCTATTGTGGTAAGTGCCCCTGGATGTTCTAAGGTTTCCACTAGAGTCGGAGTTGTTTTAATTTCCCTAGGGAAACATGTCATGTCCCGAGCCTATTCGCTCACCGGACCATGCTCCAATAACGTAGCCGAATACAACGTGCTACTTATAGGATTTAATTTCATCAAAGAGCTAGGGGTTGAGTATCTCGAAGCGTACGGTGATTCACAATTGATTGTCAAACAGATCTGTAGAGACTACGAAGTCAGAAATCCAGATCTGGTTCCCTATCACCAAGCGGCCGTTGAAATGGTAGACTCATTTGAAGAATTTTTCATTGAATATATTCCGCGCCTTCAAAACGCTTACGCAAACGCACTGGTGGCGTTAGCGGTATCGCTGGCACAACCTCCTGAGACTGAGCAACTGGCTACAGTCAGGACTCATCAATTATTTATACCAATATATGATGAGATACGGGGAGACAAGGGAGTGGTTACCAAAGAAGTATATACCACCCAGGCTAAACTGAAGCCCCGAGATTGGTGCTTTCCTATTATCGACTGCGTCCTGCATGGTATTCTGCCAGAAGACATGAAGGAAAGAGAATCCATCCGACGGAGAGCCCCAAGATTCTTCTACAAAGTAGAGACCCAGATGTTATATCGTCGTGGGTACGATGGCCTTCTGCTCCGATGTCTTTCAAGCAAGGAGGCGGATGAGGCCCTTCAGGAAGCGCACGGAGGTGAATGCAGTGCGCACCAACCCGGTCCCAAGCTCTATGATCATATCAGGAGAATGGGATACTTCTGGCCAACAATGGTCAATGACGTGATCGAGTACGCTCGAAAGTGCCACGCGTATCAAATTCACGCAAACTACATGCATCAGCCTCCGGAATAGTTACATCCTTCGGCTACATCATGGCCATTCAAGACATAGGGAGTGGACGTTGTGGGTCCTATCTTTCCTCCATCTGTCAAGGGTGATCAGTTTATTCTGGCAATCACCGACTATTTCTCCAAGTGGGCTGAAGCGATCCCGTTAAAAGAGGTAAGGACCAGTAACGTCAATAAGTTTATAAAACACCACATCATCTATCGACACGGTGTACCAAGAAGGATCGTGCATGACAATGGTCCCCAATTTATCAGCAATTCTTTCATTAGGTTTTGCAATAAATTCAAGATCCAAGACGTCTCATCAACGGCGTACAATCCAGCTGCAACTGTATTGGCTGAGGCATTCAATAACACGATCATCAAGATTTTATCAAAGCTTGTGAAGTCTAACAAGCGACATTGGGTTGATAAACTCGGAGAAGCACTCTGGGCATATCGTACTACCGTACGCAAGCCAACTGGAGCAACCCCATACTCTCTGGTCTATGGATGTGAAGCAGCTCTTCCGCTAGAGATCCAGATTCTATCATTTCACATCGCCCTTGCAATGGAGATGACGATCGAAGAACAACATCAGAAACGTCTCAAAGAACTTGAGACGTTGGATGAAAAGCACCTAGAGGCTCAACAACGCATTGAGTTCTACCAAGCAAGAATGTCGATAGCTTTCAACAAGAAAGTATGACAGAGGAGTTTCAAAGAAGGAGATTTGGTCCTTGCTGCTCGCCGACCAATCATTCTCAACTCCAAGAAGAAAGGTAAATTTGAACCCAAATGAGAATGCCCGTTTGTAATAGAGATAGTTTATTCTAACGGTGCATATCGCCTAATCACTCAGAATGGTGACCGGTAATTAATACCGATAAATGGGAAGTTCCTGAAGAAATACTACCCCTAGTATATTTAGAATAACCCGTTTCAACGGGATGTTTCTCGTGGCATATTTCACCCACTTTCCCTGAGGATAACCCTGAATTTATCCTCCACGATAAATTCCCTCACCCATCAAATTCATTGACGGTGGATCTACAAAATTTTCTGGTCTGTTACCAAAATACCCTCTTGATTCATTCCATGAGCAAGAGGTCCACTCAACATTGCTTTCACACTGGAGATAGAATATAAAATTCTTCCTCTCTAAGTGTATCCTTTCCCTTTCCAGGCCTTGCCGACTGAAGGCATACGTTAGAATTAGATTTTTAGATTAGGTTGTCCAACTGAAGGTCGTCTGAGTCTTTTCGTTCTCGGAGTGGAGATCCCACTCTTAGTTCTATCCCTATTCCTAGGTAGCGTTGATTGAAGGTATGCGCCAGGATTTTTAGGCCAGGTCGTCCGACTGAAGGTCGCCTGAGTCTTTTCGGTTCTCAGAGTGGAGATCCCACTCTTAGTTTCATCCCTATTCCTAGGTAGCGCCGACAAAAGGTATGCTCCAGGATTTTCAGGCCAGGTCATCTGACTGAAGGTCGCCTGAGTCTTTTCAGTTCTCAGAGTGGAGATCCCACTCTTAGTTCCATCCCTATTCTTAGGTAGCGTCGACTGAAGGTATGCGCCAGGATTTTCAGGCCAGGTCGTCCGACTGAAGGTCGCCTAAGTCTTTTCAGTTCTCAGAGTGGAGATTCCACTCTTAGTTCCATCCCTATTCCTAGGTAACGCCGACTGAAAGTATGCGCCAGGATTTCTAGGCCAGGTCATCCGACTGAAGGTCGCCTGAGTCTTTTTGGTTCTCGGAGTGGAGATTCTACTCTTAGTCCCATCCTCTTCCAGGTAGCGCCGACTGAAGGTATGCGCCGGAACTATCATCCTAGGTAGCGCTAACTGAAGGTATGCGCTGAGATTTTTAGATCAGGTCATCCGACTGAAGGTCACCTAAATCTTATCGGTTCTCAGAGTGGAAACCCCACTTTTGATTCTAGCTCTCTCCCAGGTAGCGTCGACTGAAAGTATGCGCCGTGATCTTTGGATCAGGTCGTCTGACTGAAGGTCGCCTGAATCCTCTCGACTCCCAGGGCAGAGTTCCTCTCTTGGGTTCATTCATTCGCGATGAGAGATAGAATATAAAATTCTTCCTCTCTCACCAACTTAATTTTATCAACAAGAAAACCCCTTAATCTGAGATTCTTCTTGGGGAATTTGATCCTGAATCCTAAGCAGGGATTGGTCGATGCCTCACACCCGTCGCCGGGTTAGTCTTCCCGTGAAAAGATGAAGTCTACGTATTCAATATCATTGCATAAAGTCTAAGAGAGTTTTATTCTTTTAGCACAACATTACATGCTGGACAGGTTCATATAATCTGCACGCTAACCCGATTCAAACGGTAATCGGTAAAGGCACGTCAAATCCGTTGAGGGTTGTGGGTTGGCCAATAACTCCAAAGTCGACACCTACCACGTGTTGCCGATTTAGTCTATTTTTCCGATTGAAGAAGACACTAGAGTCTGATTCTGTGGAATTTTATCCCGAAGCTTAAGAAGGGATAAAGTCAATTCCTAATACGCGTTGCTGGTTAATTCTTAACCATAAAAATAATAACGCCGACATATTCGAAAGTGTGGCGGGTCATCGTTAATGACGCCAAAATCCACGCCTTACATGCGTGGGGAATTTTATTCTGAATCCTAATGAAGAATAAGTCAACACCTCACACATGTTGCCGGTTTAGTTTTTTTCCGATTGAAGAATACACTAGACTTTGATTCTGGATAATTTTATTCCGAAGCCTAAGAAGGGATAAAGTCAACGTCTCATACGCGTTGCCAGTTAATTCTTAGCCGTCAAAAGAATAATGCTGACATATTCAAAAGTGTGGCGGGTAGTCATTAATGGCACCAAAATCCACTACTTACACGCGTGGGTAATTTTATTCTGAATCCTAAAAAGAAATAAGTCAACGTCTCACATACGTTGCCGGTTTAGTCTTTTTCTTATTGAAGACGATACCAGAGTTCGATTCTGGGGAATTTTATCCCGAAGCCTAAGAAGGGATAAGTCTACGTGTAACACGCGGTGCCGGGTGGTCTCTTGCCTGTAAAAGAGTACCAAGTCTATGTATTCGGCATCATAGCATGAAGTCTAAAAGAGTCTCAGTCTTTTAGCACAACGTCACATGCGGAACGGGTTTAAATAATCCGCATGTTAGCCTGATTCAAACAGTAATCGGTAAAGGCACACCAAACCCGTTACTGGCTGAGGGTTAGCTAAAAACCTCACAGTCAATGCCTAGCACACGTTGCTGGGTAGTCTCTTGCTCGTAAAAGAGTATGAAGTCTATGTATTTAATATCATAGCACCAAGTCTAAGAGAGTTTCATTCTTTTAGTACAACGTAACGTGTGGAACGGGTTGAAATAATCCACACGCTAGCTCAATTCAAACGGTAATCGGTAAAGGCTTATCAAATCCATTGATGACTGAGGGTTTGCTAAAAATCCTATAAGTATTATGGTTAGTTATTTCTGACGAAATAAAAGAATTATGACAAGGCGTGAAAAAGAAAAGGAGACATATTTTATTGATAAAGACTGAGATTACAATTCATTAAACATCAAATTTGTGACAACGGAATTGTTTTTTCAATCCGGACACTTTATCAATAAAAGCTTGCCGAAGTTCTTCCTGTAGCTCAGCCCTGAAAGACTCCTCACCGGTGTTGAGCGTTTGCGCAGTCTAGCGCCGTGAACGATTTGAGTTCTGCCTAGAGGTTAGCTAACTGCTTCAACTGGTTCGCCTGGACCTGAGCCTCCACCTCCCTCTCGAGTCTCTCTTCAGAAAGCCTAGCAACAGAAGCCTACTCTTCACGCTACAGCGTATGAAGGGTTTGCATCGTCTTCGAGAAGGTGCGATAGATGTTGGTGCTCTCACGCTTGAGGTCCTCCACGGTTAACCGCTTCTTGGAAGGTTGAACGCTTGTGCAAGAAGCGGTAGGAGTATAAGCGTCCATCGCACGTTGCAAGAGATGTTGCCGCTCACGCAGATTCATGGCAATCACCTCTTGCTCCAGTATGCGTCGTGCTCGAGCTTCGCATTCTCGCATGATCCTGACTCGAGCTTCACCTATGAGGCGCCACACTTCGTTGCATGGTTCGAAGAATGCCAGCCTTTTCGTACGGAGCGTGAGACCCTCCTAGTAGACAATCTTTCGATCGCAGTGCAAGGCTAGCTGAGTACCGCCCACACGCCGAACTTCCTCCAAGCAGCCTACTAAGAACGGGGGGAAGTCCACATAATGCCCCCACCTAACACCAATAATGGAGATCACTTGTTTCAAAGCATCCTCCAACCGCTGAAGGACGCCCCTCATGGTACTAGAGTCAGGCTCAACAAACCCCTGACCCGGAACAATCATGGCAAGGGGTTGTATCTGAGGGAGGGGCCCATCGTGGTCAACAGGCGGGTTCCATCGGTAACCTCTGCTACTAGTCGGATCATGGGAATCAGGTTCGCACTGAGGTTGAGGAGGGGACGACTCTGGTGCGAACAGAGGTGAAATAAAGATGGCAGGATCATCACATGTGGAATAGTCCTCGCCACGGCGCCCATCAACCGCATGGGAAGGAAATGCTCTGGAGGGATACTCGACTGAAACAAAAAAATTAGGACGGGTCAAACTCAGTTAATAAAAATATATATATGAGGCGTTGAACTCATCTCACAAATCTGTGAGATAGAGTCACGACTTCATAGTGGGAGAACCAATTCTGAATACTTACGGACAATATACCCCGTCTCGCACAGATAACAGGGTATCCTGTCGACCGTAATATATCACAGAATCGCTCCCATTATCAGCCAAGACGTGGGCGTCAAGCCCCACAAAGGAGGAATCAAGGCCATGTAAGCGTCGAACTTCACCAAGGAGGAATCAAGGCTATGTGGGCGTCAATCCTCACCAAGGAGGAATCAAGGCCAGGTAAGCGTTGAGCCTCGCCAAGGAGGAATCAAGGCTATGTGGGCGTCGATCCTCACCAAGTAGGAATCAAGGCCATAAGATATACAAATGCAAGCGGTGAGTATTCAAAAAGATATGAAAAGCTCATCGGTGAATGACGGGGGTACGCCCTCACATAAAGGGGTAGACGGTTGGCTCCTCAGAGCGTGTGATCTTCCCGACGACATTGGAATCTGCAAAAAGATGAAATAAAGTCAGATCTGTAGCTGGAAAAGCTAGAAAAATCAGTGAAAAATATCAGAAAACGTCAAAAAAGACCCGTTGTGGTTAGGTCGTGGCTCGTCGGCCACAACCAGTGCAGCAACGGCCGAGCCAGGGCACCCAGGCACCGCGACCGGGCGCCCAGGCACCACTGTCAGGCACCCAGGTGCCAAGACCGGGCGCCCAGCGCCCTGGTCGGGTGCCCAGGCACCCGCACCTAGGCGCTTAGGTGCTCGGCCACGGCCGAGCCGCCCAGCCGCCATTCGGCCGTGGCCGAGCCCTACCCCTATGCGCGGGCTGAAATCAAAAAAAAGAGAAGAAAAAGAAGAAAAAAGAGAGAAAGAAGGAGAGATAAAAAACTCTCTAAACCCTAGTTTCCTCTTTCATGAGAAACCCTAATTGCATAATCTTGTATACATACCTCGTAGTTCGAAAGAGAGAAGACGACACGAGGCGAGAAAGCAAGAGAAAAAGCACAGAGAGGGGGCCGGCCTGATGGAGAGAGAAAGAGGGGAGGAGGGCTTTTGATAATAACCCCAGATGGACCCAATCCACTTTGAATAAGGACTCCTATTTGACCATGAGTAGGAACTCTAATTGGGGCCCAACTGGATATCTAAATGGCGCCAAACCAGCCTAATAATTGGCTCATTCTCTCTCCCACATATTTGGAAGGATCTTGAAGATTTATTCAGCAGGATAACACCTCATGAAGGCCACTATACATCCGGCTAAATTTATTCAAGCCTCGGATACTCCAATAAGGTATACGAGTCTAAACTGTTTCCTATTTTGTCGAGAAGTTCCCGGAGGATATCTCCATAAAAGAAATATTTTTAGGGATAACTTGATAAACACAATGAAGCATGAAAATTATATCGACGCCGGTCAATGTGTCACCAACAAGGAACTCGCCAATACTCTAAAAAGGTACACGAGTATAAACTGTTTCCTATTTTGGCCGAGAAGTTCCTGGAGATTATTTTCATAAAAATTTTCTTAAGGATAACTTGCCAACCTCCGAATGGGTATATGAGGATAAACTAATTCTAGAAACTCCAGTAAACGTATGAGTACAAACTACGTTAACGCCCGACAACGCGTCTTATATCAAAGAAATTCCTCCCGCTGTGACTACTCTCACAACAAGTATCACAATAGAGAGTTCACCGAGGAAATATTTTCTATTTTGTCGAGAAGTTCCCGAGGGTATTTTCATAAAAGAAATATTCTTAGGGATAACTCGATAAACGCAATGAAGCATGAAAGTGATATTGACGCCGGTCAACGCGTCGTACTCGCCGATTGAAGGCTAAAACTCCGTATATTTTGACGCCAATCAACGCGTCGCAGCGAAGAATTCCCCGATCGATCGAGGAGTCTCGTAAAGGGTTTGATGGTCTGTTGAATGACAACTCACCAACACGAGCCAACAGCAAGTGAGCTCAATTAGCTACAGTTTAAGATTCTGACAATGGTCAGGCAATAAATACAGCACCGTCATGCCTTCAGCTATCCTACAAAGAACTGGAGAATCTGAAAGGATTGGAGGTATCGAGTATTGAAGCTAATCTCAAAAGAAATTCATTTATTGATTTCAGGTCAAGATCTCGACAGCGGTCAGTCAAAAAGTGCAGTACCGTAATACCTTCAGTTATCCTATAAAGAACTGGAGAGTCTAAAAGGATTGGAGAGATAGAATACCGAAGCCATTCATAGGTCTCGTCATACCGACTGAAGGTTGGAGCCTATCATATCCAAAGTATTCCAGGCTCGTCAAAAATCGAGACTGAGACACTTTAGAGGGGGTATCTGTAGGCGTTAAAAATCGCTTATTAGTATCCGAATCAGACTCGTGACGGTGGGTTTACAACTGATGACCCATCAAGTGATCTGACCAAGAGCTGCCGATGACATGACTGCACCGCAAAACGCATAAAGCGAGTCGAAGAACGCATGAAGTGGGTCGGCAAGGCGTACAAGTCAACGAAGCGACGTATCGCGGAATGAATCCAGCGACAAAGCTTCAGATCAGTGAGATTCGCCAAGGCGAGTCGACCGGACTCGAGCATCGACGAGATGAACTCAAGAGACGGCACTAAACGGCACTCAAATGTCGGCGGATCTGAGTGAATTGGACTCCAGAATTAACAAAACAGACAAACCAAGCTCAGGAATACCGAAAAACAGAGCAAGGAGGGCGAAATACCTCGACCAAAGCCAAAACATTTCAGCCTAGGCCGAAGCACTTTGGCCTCGGCCAAGGTGGTTCGTCCAGATGCCGAGGTGGTTCGGCCATATGGCCGAACCAACAATGCCCCCCTCTCTTTTCCTATAAATAGGGGGTGGTCTTCATTTGAGAGGGGTTGGAAAAATTAGAGAATTCTTGAGAGCTCTACGCAGTCGTTCGCACAGATCCGAGCACCGACAAAGATCAAAAGTTTAGATCGACGTCCCGTGCCCGCGAGGAGTCTGTTCCACGCCAGATCTACATTGCAAGCTAGAGAATCGAGCTCAGATCTACAACAATCTAGGTCAGGTTTGCAGATCTACCCTCTGGCTAAGCTTCATCTTAGTCTCAGGGTCAGTGTGTGATTTCTCCTAGTAGATCTCACCCACTCCGGCGATTGTCTCTTTCGTGAGATCGATCCCCGTCGGTGTTTCATTTTCTTCACAAAATAAATACCCTAGATCCGCAGATCTAGCATCTAGATCTCTACTTGGATTGGGATTACACGGTGGTCCACGGACAAAACAAGTCCCCGGCATAGGCAAAGATACCCATGCAAACGAGGATCCGATAAACGGATCCCGCGTTTGTTCAATTGGGTCAAAGTTGTAATCTTTTTCTGATTTTTTTCATTGTAAGCCTTATAAAAAGGTGATCTTTTTATTTGAATTTTGTTTCAGGCAATTGAAGTTTGTAAACAATTTAGAGTAATGGAAATTTCAACAACTTTCACCGCAAACAACTATGACTGTGGAATATACGTTTACCTTATATACAAGCTATTCTCCAAAAAAGTGATATATTGCATGTTACACCTATTGATGATTCGACGGAGGTAGTACGTGCAAGGCTTGTAGTGGAGCTAATAATAGAAGGTTGGGAATTGTAAAAGCTCAATGGCACACTAGACACGGATGGACCCAAAATTCAAGGAGAGTACATCAACCGAAGATGAAAAGTGGGAGAAGGAATTTTAGCTACATGAAAAAGCAATCTTAGCTAGACGAAGAAACAATCTTAACTTGTTAATGTATAACTTGTCATACATCTGTGGGGTGTAATGTGATACTTATATGCTACTTTTTATAGATTAACTTTCACTTATCTAGTTATAACTATATTTATATAGGCGTTTTCTGATTTCACTATTGTACTTAACATGAACATGTGATACTTATAGTTATCTCCTTACAGTTAACATGTTACAGGTTATGGTTAACATGTTGCGGGTTACAGTTAATATGTTACATATTAACGTTAACATATACATGTGAAAATTAGCACATTAGCATGATAGATGACTACTACTGTTTACAGTTAACAGTTAAAGCATTACAGTTAACATATTGAAGCGATAGCTATTAGGTACCATGTTTAGTTATCAGATTCAGGTTACAGTTCATATGTGTAGGTAAGACTTAAAGAGTACCCTTGATACGCAAAATGCTAATATACTACTTAACAGATACAAGTTAATATTTGACATATAATGTACACATACAAAATATTTAACATACAAAATACTTGATACACAAAATCCTTAATATCAATCAGCGATCGGTTCGTAGCCCAAAAGCATTTCAAATCCCTAATATCAATCAGTGATCGGGTTGTTGCCCAAAAGTATTTCAAATCCCTAATATCAATCAGTGATCGGTATGTTGCCCAAAAGTATTTTTACATCCCTAATATCAATCAACGATCAGTTCGTTGCACGTTGCTCAGTTGTGACCTTCGGCGTGGCATCGAGAGCATTTCAAAGGACGTTTATAAATCGTTCTATTGTTGATATGATGTGTTCTATTTCTCCCATTTCTTTTAGTAGTATGTGGTGGAAGTAGCTCGATCTCATCCCTTGGCACACTACGCTTCTCAAAATCTGGTGTGGGATAGAGGATTGGCTCATAACTCTTTTTAAATGCTTCTATAAGCATAAACCGACCGCAATATTGGTAAACGTCTCTCTTCATATGCAAGATGACTGCACAAGGATGTTTATAAGGAATTCGCATTACGTCTCAAGCTTGACAAGTGCATGTCTTCTTCTCCAAATCAACCCGTGTGATTTATGGGATTGCATTTTGAATATTTCATTTATAGCTTGTTTAATGTCCAAATGGATGACCTTTATCTATATTTTCTTTAAGTACTATCTCTACTTTTGGATAGAGATATCCACTCTATTTATCAATAAGTGCCCGACGATTATTTATGCGGACCATCATTTGCTTACGAATATGTTCAACCATTTGTAGAATTACTAGTATTCTAGCCTCCCATATCCAATTATTAAAAGACTCAGCCACATTAGATGTTAAGTGCCCATACCTGAAAAAATATTAGGAGAACATTAACAGTTACACAATATAAGTTAATAGTTATAGGTTGACAGTTAACAGTTATACAATGTAAGTTAATAGAGATTCATTGACAATTAACAGTTATACAATGTAAATTAACATTTGAAGGTTGATAATTAACAGTTACACTTTAAACATTAACAGTTACGTTATGAAAGTTAACAGTTATAAGAAAAACTTAACATCAATGACACAAAGCTTCACTGTTAATTCTTCAAAGCTAACATGTTATGTATAACTTTACCTAATTCCATGAAAGATGCATTTGCCCACTGATCAGGACAGTAGTTAACAGCAATGTTATATGCCCTTGGATCAATATCATATATTTCTTCCATATAATCATTCTATTTTATTACAAGCAGATTGGAGCAAGTTCCCCAAATCATAAGAGTCCTTTGATTTCATGACAGAGTCCTTTAGCTTTAACCTGAAATTTTCAACAAGATGTAGAACACATCTAGAGTGCAAAGCTTCTGGAAAATGTTCTTTCACTGATTCTTTAATTTCTTTGTTTGCATCTGAAATTATAACTAATTGGTGAGGATGATTGTACGGGTCAAGCCTCTCATAAAGTATGGACCACAGACTTTGGAGGAACCACTTTCAATTGATCAAATTCTCCTGATCGCATATGCAGTAAGCTAAGAAAATTATCCCTTGGTCACCATCGTATGCTATGACGCAAATGAGTATACCTTTATATCGATCTTTCAAAAAGATATCATCCAAAAATAGAAGGGGTTTGCATACACTCAAGAAACCATTGACGCAAGCAGCGTAACAAACAAAGAGTCTTGAAAATTTTCCCTCATTCTGTTCAACATAAATATAGCTGCCTGGATTTGTCTCTTTTACCAAGCGTTCAACCTAGAAAATTAATTAAAACTTTTTAATGATCATACTTTAGTAAATTTATAAATTAAATGTAAAAGTTAACAACATCTTATAAACGATAACATCTACTTGTTAATGTTAGCAATGTAACTTAATAAGTACTTGGTAAATTGAACATGTTATCAGTGTAATTTAACAAGAGAACTGCGAAAGTTAACATGTTTCCAATGACATTTACCAAGTAAATTGCTAAACTTAACATGTTATCAATGTGTTTTAACAAGCAAACGGCAAGCGTTAACATGTTATCAGTGTAGCTTAACATGAAAACCTATAAACTTAACATGTTATCTATGTATCTTAACAAACATTTGGCAACATCAGATATTAATTGTTGGGCTTAACATGTGACCATCATACTTAGAAGACATTAAAAAATTGTAACAGTAAAGCTTAAATTTTAACATCGCAGTTGATCATACGACTCATATAAATCCACGTACAGCTTCTCTTGTACTCTTTCTTTACCCCCACTGTATCTTACTGTAATCAATTCTAAGGCCATACTTTGTGCGGAACTCCTTTTGCACATCAACAGGGCGGATTTCTTGACGGACCTTTAGGAGTGGTTGCAACTGTGTTGTAATGAATTTACGGATGCCCTTGAACAACCTGCATTTTGCCCATGCTGTCCAGAAGTGTGTTCATTCACAAACTTCTTGATCGAAAGTCTCTTTTCATTTTTAACAGGAGAAGCAAACAACATCTGAGGGTACTCATAAGTGTCTTTATATCGGCAATAAACTCGGATACGTTTTCGTTCGTTCTTTACAAATTCATAATCAAACATTTTAGCCATAGAATAATTTGACAAGGCTAATCTTAACCTATAGACACTTTCAAATTGTTGACCCTCTTCAGTTAATACAGTGTTCCACCAAGCAAGAATCATTACAGTGTTCTTAATAATGTCATCGGATCGCATTATATTGTCACCATTAGGATTATTACCGGGAATCCTTTCTAAATTATGACTTGCAGCAGGAGTGCTATCAATAAACTGTGACTTCAATGTAATCATAGTGCTGCACAAATATAAAATTTTATGTTAAAATAACGACAATAGCTAATAGTTACCATCTGCTGATTAAAAGTAACACATATCTAGTAAACCTTAACAACTGCGCTAGATAGTTAACATGTATCAGTCATATATAACATTTAACGTGAAACAGTTCTCTATACTAATCATTTCTCCACATTTTAATCACACAATTCATAACTTCTGCAAAAATTTAACGATAACTTACATTTTAGAAGGTTCCTTCTGGGTGTTTTGAGATTTAGAACCATCTATATCTGTAGTAGCTCGCATATGGATCTCCGCACACCCAATATTATAGTTATACTCCACCATACACTTCAAATCACCTTCATTCTCAACCGCAAAATTGAGATTGGGGTTTCTTTCAGATTTATACATCATTGATAACGTGTCATATGGAACTTTCAACCTCTCCGCCACATCAAATTTCAATTCAAAAAAGGAGATTGAAGACTTACCATTAAGAACACTGCTTTCTCACCCAAGGATACCATACAAATCAGATGTTTCTTTGCCATTAATAAAGGGGATTTAAGAGGAGTAATAAAGGGAATGTTAGGATAAGAGAGGGGTTGAAGATCATAAACCCTAAGTTCATAAATGTGGGCTTTCTACCATAAATGAACTCTATTCACACAAGAATGAGTTAAGTGGAGATATAATGGAGGGAAATCCTCAAACTTTCCCCACAAAACCACCATCAAGTCACCTTAATTGCGTTCGCGACTGAGCTCCAACTATAGATTTGGATTTTCGAGGCTGGGGAGAGAGTTAAGGGTACTTTTAGGTTTCTGCATCAAAATACAGGTACGGAGTGGGTTTAAGGGGTTGGTTCACATTTTATGTGTTTTTTAAGGGCTTTATCATATGGGCCAAACTACTCGGGGCTGGGCCAAATGACTTCATGAGATTTGGGGCCTTGAAACAATTTTTCCTTGTTTAAGAAAATATTAATTGTATTTATTAAGAGCAACCTCAAGAGGTTTTAGTCTAAATTAATTCTTATCTAAATCTTGTCATTTATATACATAAATTTAAAAATAGTGCTTAACGTTTAAGGTTAATTGAAGAAGAGAGCTTAAAAGTTAGATATGAGAAAATCTTTTTGCTTTCAAATCAGCTCTCCACTTAAACAAGTGAAAAAGTATAACATGTTACTACTTAAATAAATAAATAAATAAAAGAAAATAACATTATACCGAGGTTGATTGATGCCCATTGCTCCAATAATATTATTGTATGCCTCTCAATATTAATTATTTTTATAAAACTATTCTATACTAATTCTTGAAGTACATTGTTAAAGTTTCTATTTTATGACATGTGCATTATGCACATGCATATTTAGCTAGTTAAAATCTTAAAATTATGAACACACATTATCTTTTCCAACAATATCAATCTTTCATATTTTTAAGGAAAAATTGTGTTAATGCCCCAAATATGATAAAGTCATGTGGCCCAGCCCCACCTAGTTTGGCATATATGATAAAGCCCTTAAAATCACATAAAATGTGACCCAACCCATTAAAAATCAGCCGTACCCGTATTTTACCTCAGTAACTCGAAAATACCCCTTATGTCTCTCCCTAGCCTCAAAATCTAGATTCGAAGCTGGAGCAGGGCGTGCTCGACCACAATCGCAATTAAGGCGACTTGATGGCGGTTTTGGGGGGGGGAAGATTGGTGATTTCCTTCCATTATATCTCAACCTAACCCATTCTTGTGTGAATAGAGATCATTTATGGTGGAAAGCTCACATTTATGAACCTAGAGTTTACGATCTTCAACCCCCCTCTTGTCCTAACATTCCCTTCATTACTCCTCTTAAATCCCCTTTATTAATGGCAGAGAAACCTCTGATTTGCATGGTGTCCTTGGGTGAGAAAGTAGTGTTCACAATGGTAACGTCTTCAACATCCTTTTTTTAGTTGAAGTTTGATGTGGCGGAGAGGTTGAAAGTTCCATATGATGTGTTATCAATAATGTATAAATCTGAAAGGAACCCCGATCTCAGTTTTGTGATTGAGAATGAAGATGATGTAAAGTGTATGGTAGAGCATAACCATAATATTGGGTGTGCGGAGATTCATATGCGTGCTATTATAGATAAAGATGTTTCCAAATCTCAAAACACCCAGAAGGAACCTTTTGAAACGTAAGTTATCGTTAAATTTTTGAGAAAGTTGTGAATTGTGTGATTAAAATGTGGAGAAATGACTTGTATAGAGTATTGTTTCAGGTTAAATGTTATATATGACTGATACATGTTAACTATCTAGCATGGTTGTTAAGCATTACTAGATATGTGTTACTTTTAATCAGCAGATGGTAACTATTAACCGTCATCGTTATTTTAACATAAATTTTTATATTTGTGCACCATTATGACTACATTGAAGTCTGCAAGTCATAATTTAGAAAGGATTCCCACTAATAATCCTAGTAGTGACATTATAATGCGATCCGATGACATTATTAACAATACTGTAATGATTCCTGCTTGGTAACACACTGCATTAACTGAAGAGGGTCAACAATTTGAAAGTGCTGATGAATTAAGATTAGTTTTGTCATACTATTCTATGGCCAAAATGTTTGATTATGAATTTGTAAAGAATGAACCAAAACGTATCCAAGTCTATTGTTGATATAAAGAAACTTATGAGTGCACTTGGATGTTGCTTGCTTCTCCTGTTAAAATGAAAAGAGACTTTTGATCAAGAAGTTTGTGAATGAACACACTTGTGGACAACATGGGCAAAATGCAGGTCGTTCAAGGGTATCCCGTAAATTCATTGCAACACAATTGCAACCACTCCTAAAGGTGCGCCCAGAAATCCACCCTGTTGATGTGGAAAGGAGTTCCTCACAATGTACGGTCTTAGAATTGATTATAGTAAGATATGGTGGGGGTAAAGAGAGAGCACAAGAGTAGCTGTGTGGGGATATGTATGAGTCGTATGATCAGCTACGATGGTAAACATATAAGCTTTATTGTTACAATGTTTTAAAGTCTTCTAAGTATGGCGGTCACATGTTAAGCCAAACAATTAATATGTGAATGTTTCCAAACGTTTGTTAAGTTACACATATCACATGTTAAGTCTAGCTGTTTTCATGTTAAACTACACTGATAATATGTTAACTAAGTCGTTTGCATGTTAAAACACAATGATAACATGTTAACTTTAGCACTTTACATGGTAAATGACATTGAGAACATGTTAACTTTCGCAGTTCTCTTGTTAAAGTACACTAATAACATGTTCATTTTACCAAGTACTTATTGAGTTACATTGATATGTTAAATATCATAGATGCCTATTACATATAATTGATGGGTGATAACGTTAACAAGTAGCTATTACTGTTTATAAAAAGTTGTTAACGTTTACATTTAATTTATAAATTTACTAAAGTATGATCATTATATATTTTTTTAATTAAATTTCTAGGTATGAACGCATGGTAAAAGAGACAAATCCAGGCAGCTATATTTATTTTGAACATAATGATGGAAGGTTTTCAAGACTCTTTGTTTGTTATGCTGCTTGCATCAATAGTTTCATGAGTGGATGTAGTCCCTTCATATTTTTGGATGGTACCTTTTTGAAGATCGATATAAAGGTATACTCCTTTGCGCCATAGCATACGATGGGGACCAAGGGATATTTTCCTTAGCTTATTGCATATGCAATCAGGAGAATTTGATCAATTGGAAGTGGTTCCTCCAAGGTCTATGGTCCATACTTTATGAGAGGCTCGACCCATACGATCCTCCCCACAAATTTGTTATAATTATAGATGCGGACAAAGGAATAAAAGAATCAGTGAAAGAATATTTTCCAGAAGTTCTACACTCTAGATGTGTTCTACATTGTAGGCATTGAAAATTGCCTATAAGTTCCTGGTCATGACTCATAACAGCGGGTTGATGATTGACGAGCTATCCAACGATGCAACGGCGAACCATTGATGCCCTACGCAGAGTTTTCGGTGGCCCCCTTATGGGTCTGGGGCAGCGCCCAGGAAATTTTTTTCCTGGACTTGCGGTGGGCCATTGGCGACGTAGTCGGCGAGGCGTGCAAGTCAGCGAAGTGACAAATCGTAGAATAAATCCAACTATGAAACTTCAGATTAGCGAATATCGACGAGACAGAACAAACCGAATCTAGAATCAACGGAACCGAACCAACCGGACTCCGAAATCGATGAAACAAACAAGCGAACTCGAAAAAAAACTGAAAAAAGGCCACGTGGGCAGCTCGATGGTCGAGCCACCTCCTGGTGGCTCGGCCGGGTCAGATCTGGGCACAGATCTAACCCGTTATGCGCATTCAAAGCCTATAAATATGAGATGGGGGGCTCATTTTCACAGATCTGGATTTTTGGCAAGAAGAGGAGACTCTGTCAAATTCTAGAGTGATCTTCGCTTAGATCCAAGAATTCTCGATCTGAGATCTCGGCAAGCCCGTCAACGTAAGAAGCGAAGAAGTTCGAGAGATCCAGATCAGACCTACACATGATTTCTCCAGATCAAACTTGGTTTTTATCCCGAGAAGATCTGTGATTTCGCTTGGTCAATTTCATTTGCTTCAGGCAATTATTTCCTTCGTAAAATAATCCCCTTTGATCGTGTAGATCTCAGATCTGAGACCAAGATTCGATCACGTGGCAGTCCACAGATAAACCCCGGCACTGGCAAAGAATCCACGCAAGCAGGAGACTAATAAACAGGATTCTGCGTTTGTTTTGAGGAGAAGTTGTAATTTTTATTTATTTTGATATTCATTGTAACCTAGTCTTATAAAAAGACAAGTTTTGTTCTGAATTCATTTGTAATCGCATAAACCTGTAATGAGTTCAGAATCAACGAAGGTCGATGCGACTTTTTCTGCGAACATACATCTCGTTGAAAATTTCAGGTTAAAGCTAAAGGACTTGGGCATGAAATCGAAGGACACTCATATTTTGAGGATCTTGCTCCAATCATCTTGTTATAAATACACCATAGCAGAATGGAATGATTATATGAAAGAAATATATGATATTGATCCAAGAGCATATAATATTGCTATTAACTACTCTCCTGAGCAGTGGGCAAACGCATTCTTTCCTGGAATTAGGTAAAGTTATACAAAACTTGTTAGCTTTGATGCATTAACCTTTTTGTCATTGACGTTAAGTGTATCTCATAACTATTAACTTTCATCACGCAAGTGTTAATGTTCAATGTATAACTGTTAACTGTCAACCTACAACTGGTAAATGACTTGCAATTGCCGGCCACAATAGCTTATACTGACTCTCTGAGTCTTGCCACGAGCATTGGTAAGGATAGCCCACTTTAGAGGACCACAGATATATGGGAGGAGATGGCTACTGCCCTGCGTCACATCCCTGTCAAACATTGCGTTCGAGAATCCAACTATGTTGTTGATGCTCTATCAAAACTGGGACATTCTCTACCTCAAATCAGGTATTTCTTTGCAACTAACGAACTCCCTACAGCTATTCAAAAATTGCTATGGATGGACAAAATGGGTTTCTGGTTTTGCCGAAGCAGATAGCTTGGTTTTGTGTTTGCTGTTTTCGATCCTGTCGACCTTCCCCTTTTCCTTTTCTTTTGTTTTGCCTGAGGGCTGGAGGATTGTACTTAGCCAATTGGCTAGTGCCGAGCTTTTGTCCAGATCAGGTTTCTTCCCGGTCTCTGCTACAGTAACCCCAGTGGATTCTTGCGGCAACAGGTCAATTCTGTATCGGATGAAGGTCTTAGAGCAAAAGGCTGGGAGCTTTCTACTTTATGTCTGGGTAATAGAGGTTTGTATTTAGCCACACCTAGGCCCAAGTTTGCTGTTTTATTATATTAGACACTTGTATTTGCCAGTTTATACTTTCACTTTTGTACATGTGAGGGATGTCTCACAGTGTTTCCTGTACTCCCTTTGTAGTTTTGCTAGTTTATGATTCACTTTTGTACACATGAGGATTGTCTCACTGTGAATTATAGCACTCTTTGGTAAAGAGGGGCATATGATGTACTTTTGGACTACTATCTATATATCAAAGAGTTTCTTTAAAAAAAACTGTCAACCTACAACTGTTAACTCACATTGTATAACTGTTAATATTCTCTTAATATTTTTTCAGGTATAGGCACTTAACATCTAATGTGGCTGAGTCTTTTAATAATTAGATATGGGAGGCTAGAATGCTATGAATTCTACAAATGGTTAAGCATATTCATAAGCAAATGATGGTCCACATGAATCATCGACGGACACTTGTTGATAAATGTAGTGGATATCTCTGTCCAAAAGCAGAGATGGTGCTTAAAGAAAATATAGATAAAGGCCGTCCATTGGACGTTAAACAAGCTGCAAATGAAATATTCGACGTGCAATCCCATAAAACTACACAGTTTGATTTGGAAAAGAAGACATGCACTTGCCGAGCTTGGGAGGTAATGCAAATTCCTTATAAACATGCTTGTGCAGTCATCTTATATATGAAGAGAGACGTTTACCAATATTGCGATTGGTTTATATCAATAGAAGCATTTAAAAAGAGTTATGAGCCAATCCTTTATCCCATGCTAGATTATGAGAAGCATAGTATGCCAAGGGATGAGTTTGAGCTACTTCCACCACATACTATTAAAAGAAAGGGGAGAAAAAGAACATGGCGTATCAACAATAGAATTATTTACAAACGTCCTTTGCAATGCTCTTGATGCCACACCGAAGATCACAACCGAGCAGCGTGCAACGAACCAATCGCTGATTGATAAACAGGATTTGAAATACTTTTGGGCAATGAGCCGATCGCTGCTTTATAGTAGGGATGTGAAATAATTTTGGGCAACGAACCGATCGCTAATTGATAAATGACATTTTGTGTATCAAGTACTTTGTATGTGTAGATTATATGTCAAATATTAACTTGTATCTGTTAATCAATATATTTAACCATTTTGCAACTACAGTACTCTTTAAGTCTTACCTATACATATGAACTGTAACCAGAATCTGATAACTATATGTGGTACCTAATAGCTATCATTGCAATATGTTAACTGTAATGGTTTAACTGTTAACTATCAACAGTAGCAGTTATCTATCATGCACATGTACTAACTTTCACTAATGTATGTTAACTGTAATTCATAACATGTTAACCATAAGCAGGTTCTATTATTTATCATGTATACCTGTTAACTGTACTTTATACATGTTAACTTTAAGGAGGTAACTATAAGTATCACATGTTCCTGTTAAGTACAATACTGAAATCAGAAGACGCCTATATAAATATAGTTATGACTAGAAAAGTGAATGTTAATCTACAAAAAGTAGCATATAAGTTATCACATTACACCCTACAGAAGTATGTCAAGTTATACATTAACAAGTTAAGGTTATTTTTTCGTTTAGCTAAGATTCATCCTCCCACCTTTCATCTTTGGTTGATATACCCTCCTTGAATTCTGGGTCATCTGTGTCTAGTATGCCAATGAGCTTTTTCAATTCCCGACCATCTATTATCAACTCTTCTACAAGCCTTGCACGTACTACCTCTGGTGAATCGTCACTAAGCGTAATGTGCAATATATCACTTCGATGGAGAATAGCCCGTACACATATATTCCATAGTCATAGCTACAAATCACAAAATAGGAAAGTTAAAAGTAGTTAGTTTATGTTGATGAAAATTAATTAATAAAATGATAGAGTTCATACGCAACATATGATCCCTTTTGAGTCTAGCATGGGATTTCCTTATATTGATATGTTCTCCAAACTTTATCAATATCAAATACGGCCTTCATATGGTCCATGAAATTGTTGATTTTATTAACAGGCTCAAGGTAAGAACTGTGATCTGCTGAGCTATAGTGCATGACAATATCTTCATCCAATATAACTTCGACAAGATGCCAATGTTCATGACACACAATTGGGACAATGAGAATTGTTTGGCCGGCAACAATATGTTTTTGTATATGCATTTGATATAATTGCTGAAGATCAGGATTGTCTCCATAGAGTGAATGTTATTTTAATCAAAATAAGACAATAAACAACGGTCGTAATATTTAGATATGAATTGATCTTTTTTTAATTTGAGGAGTTTGCTTAACAAGTTTACATAGAAAAATGACGATACAATCCCATACTCCTTGTTTAGAGCAAAGTTCTCACGCTTCTGTAACCATGACCTTAACCGTCTAAGAGCGTCTCTGTAACTTGCAAGTTAAAGATAAAAGTTACTCGTCAAACCTTCCTCCGCGAATCAAGTTAAGGAGTTCCTTCCTTCCTATCGTGTATTGATAGTTACGATGACATCCAATTTACTAAAAAGCATCACAATAAGGTTAGAAGATAAATACTCAAAATTAACAGCTACTATAGAACACTAATACAAAAGGACTAACATATAATTGCATAGAGTTAACAGAAATTGCTGAACATTAACAATTTATATAATAGGGTTAACATCTAAAGGATGAAACATAACAGATTCTAGATAACAATCACAACTTATAATAGAGGGTTAACGGCTAAATGATCAAAGTTAATAGCTTTGGCCGAACTTTCACATGTTTTAAAAAAGATTAACCTTTTACTAAAAGGATTAACAGATAAATGTGCAAACTTAATAGAAATTATACAACAATAATAGTGATCAGCACTTACTAACTACATTTCTGCTTGCAAAAATGCCCAAGCCATTTGTTCTCCTCAACTGTGAGTTTAGATGCCACATTGCTTGGTATTCTGTAGTTATGCACAAAAGTCCCTGTGTTATCCAAAACATGTAGACTAAACCTAGCTACCTCAGGAATCCCCTCATTCACGTCCTTTAAAACAGCACGATCAATATCCGACAAATACGTGCTTTTTAACACGTCCTAAGTGGCAAGGCTGTCATCATAGTAAACTTTTATTTCATCTACATCATCAGTAATAACAAGTAGTTCATCTTTGTGCTCTCCGTCTTTAGATTTGGGTTTCTTTTGTTCCGTGAATGGCGTCCTAACCAGTTGTGATCTCTTGGTAGTTCTTGTGCTTGGAGCTCTACTCCTATGAATTACATATTTTTTTGCTACCGTCTTCTTCCTTTTTGTCATGAAATTGCAGAGCGGGATGTCTTCGTCCCGAGCGACATCCTGCTTTTTATGCACATTCTCATTCTCAAGTTGTGTTCCCTCCTCCACATCAACTCTTTTCTCATTCAAATGCTAGTCCTCTTCGTTCTTACTTATTTCGTCTCCTCCTTTTTCGTTTCCACTGAAATGCTCCTGAAACATTACCATCTTCATAATCATGCACGAACTCATTACCAAAGCAATCTCTATCATCATCATCATGTCGTTTGTCTTCATCCGCATGTGGCTTTCGTTTCTTTTCTCTTGCAAGAAACTTCTTGACATTTTCTTTTAAAACTACAGGATCTATTAGGTCACCAAATCCCTCGTAGCTAACTTTTTCATTAAGCCTATGGATCTCATTCATAAATGTTTGACAATACAATTTCTTCGAATGTTTCGATGCATGACATATTCTCTAGTTTAATTTAGCAGCATTTCTCCAGAATTTGAGCTGCTTCTCAATGAGTAACACCTCAATCTCATCTTCCTTTTGAAAAGCATCATCAATAGCATTTGATATAATATGGAATTTTTTTAAAATACAAAAATTAATAGTTGTAAGGTAAACGTTAACAGTTAAAAAACTAAAGTTCACATATATTACTTAAATCACAATAGATATTGGCTATAGATCACATATACACAATAAATAGTAACAGTCAATCAAGAACATTAACATCTGTTTATCAAAGTTAATAGTTCGTGCGATATACTTAATAATTACCACTATAAACTTAATATACACTGGTTAAGAGCTTACCAAACCTATTGATGATTTTTTTTCTTTTTTTTCTTCTTTTCTTCTGTAGGCTTTTTCCTCCTTTTTCCTTTCTTCTCCTTGATAAATTTTTTCGGAGAAGGTTGTATATGATGCTTTTTTACTGGGAGTGGTGGAATACCTTTTCTTCTACTCCTTAATGTATCATCTTCCCTCATATTTAGCTTTCTGAGTGGATATTTTTCAACCCATGGGTTAAATTCAGCTATAGGATTTTAAACTACAACAATACTTATTTTTCCAACTTTTGCAACAATTGTTTCCTTTCTGAGAGATCCAGACATCTCTCTAATCATCACCCAGTTAATCAGTGGTGGCTTGAATCTATTGCTTAGGGCATATTTTTTAATCTCTGTCATTTCGTAGTACCAGAGCTGCAAAAAAATTGTTCAAATTAATCAGTTAACATGCACTAATTATCTGTTTAACATGAAACAAGCAAACATTCGCATGTGATTTCTTAGTTTAACATCAATCACTCAAATTCGGTATTCATCAAATATAGTTAACACTAACCTTACAAAGATTAACATGTACTGAGTTACTTTAACATGAACTGGTTAACCTTAATTACCATTAACTTTAGTTGACAGAATACACTGAAACGTTGACATACATTAGTTAACGGTAACAAGAAAAAAGTTAATATAACTTACAGGAATCAGAGGCATGCATCCATGCACATATGAAACTCCTGGTTTGTTCAGTCCTTCTCTAGCAATCTTAATGCCTTTCTTCATCTGATCATAAATAAATTTCCCCCTTGCCACATTCTTCACTCTTTCAATACAATTAACATACTTGAACAAGAGTGTAGGGATGCCTTGCAAACTGTGGGGGCACCAAATCATTGAACATTGATATAGAATCTGCAGCAATACAAAGTCCTCAACATCATTCTTCTTTTTTGATTTAACAAGAGATTCAAGTAATCCTTCCATATATCTTCGCATATTCTTTGTTGCTTTTTTATCTTTTTCCTTTCTAGTAAATTGATCAGCAAAATACTCCCTCCAAATCCTAGTGTGAGGATTTCTATTACTGTAAATTATTTCCCTGTCAATTGGGAAACTAGTGTGATCATGAACCCAATCCAAATTAAAATTAACTATCTTTTCCCTCCCACTGTCAGCATCGGGTAGTGCAAACGTCACTTCACCTCCTACATAGTGATTCAAAACAAGTTCAAGCATGGGTCGATCGACTGCTGGGGGGCCTAATTTCTGCAGCATGACTAGACTTTTTTTGTAATAATTAATTTAAAACACTTAACATCAATCTATCTAAACTTAACATCCAACAGCCAATAGTAACAACCAACAATAAAATGTAACAGTTATGCTATACACCTTAACAACTATTCACTAAAATTGTTATCGATCAATAAAACTTAACATATAATGTGTAAAGTCATATATCAGATACCAATATGACCAACCAAACTCTAGACTTAACAGCTAATAAGAAACGTTAACGTGCTCTGACGAAACGTAACATCCAATCATTTATCTGTAACATCCATATGTTAAATTTCATAGATCTAGGCATATAGTTCATAATGCACCAATAGAAATACACATTTATCCTTCCATACAATATTTTCCATAGTTTTCCCAAGTAATATTCAGACAATTCATCCAATATAGATTCACAATTTTTCATAACATATTCCACAGTTTAGCCAAAAAATGGAAAATTTAACGTAAACTTACTTCTTTCTAGATTTCTCTACATCCTGTTTTGAACTTGGATTTTTCCTTTTTCTACTTGGTAACGCCTTTCGCATGCCCAACAAGGTCTAGGTGGCTTCATCAGTGCTACCATTCCCTGATGATGAAGCATGGGTGGACAAAGACATGGAGGGGGATGACAGAGTAGAGGGTCCATGGTCGGTCTTCAACAGCAAGGGGGGATCTTTAAAACTCTTCGACGGCAAGGGGGATCTTTAACACACTTCGAAGGTGAGGGGGGATCTTTAGCATTCAACGACGGTGAGGGGGGTCTTTAACGGTCGTCGAAGGCAAGTCTGGTCGATCATTGTTCAACGCTGACAGTTCCTGTTCTTGCACCGGCTACTGAGAACAGTGAACAACTTCAAATTCATCCGTATTGCTGTCTTTCATTCCAAATTTAGGGGAATCTGGGTTTGCCTTGGAGATTTTGGCCATTTTCTTCCTAAATTGAGAAAACCCTAGAGTGGGGATTTAGGGATTTCGGGTGTTCCTGTTAACCTTAGAGAGAGACAGAGTGCGGGAGGGGGGGGGGGGAGAGAGAGAGAGAGAGAGAGAGAGAGAGAGAGGTTGATTTGAGTTGAGCGTGGGCGGGCGTGGTTACCGAAATCAAGGGTAACCGGTTAGCATTTAAGGGCAGTTAGGGGCTTTCAAGGTTCTCTCCCTCTACTTAACTGGCAGGGTGAAACACAAGTTTTTGTTGTATTTTGGGTTTATACACAAGTGTAAAAGTACAGGGGGCTAGGGCACATGACTTTATCAGATTTGGGGCCTTGACACAATTTTTCTTATTTCTAAATTAGTCCCTCAAATCATTAAAATTATTAGTAGGCTCCAATTCTCATAAGTCGTTTCAAATTAAACTTCCTAATTAATACTTTTAATCTTGATTGGAGAGATGGATTGCCAAAAAAAAACTTACGAATTCAATGACTTGATAGAAATTTCAATAATTTGAGAGATGACAATAACAGCAACAACAACAATAAAGCCTTTATCCCAAAGATTTTGGATTGGTTCAGGAATTCTATTCTTCCAATCCTCTCTATTATGGGTCACGTCCTTCGTTATGTTAATCATTATCATATTCTTTTTAATTACTTCCAATGAGTTCTCTTAGATCTAACACTAGATCTCTTTGCCTCATTACCTATAATTAGGTTACTAATTATAATTAGGGGTGAGCAAATGGTCTATTCGGTCAGTTTAAATTTTGTTTTTGTCAAATTGAACCAAACCGACCTAGATTCAAAACCAATCTGAACCATGTCAAATCGGTTTAGTGAATTTTTAACTAAAAAGACAAGACTATCATTCCTTCAAACTTTTTATACATCTCATATCTTGAACCGAAGAAAAAACTCGTCAAATCAACGACTTTACAAACTAAATTCAGACGTTTATCAATTAAGATATATAAAAGTATTAGTATATATTATCTACCACCTTGAACAAGCATAAGTTTTAGACAATTATGCTGAGAGCGGTCGGTTTGATTATTTCGGTTTCAAATATTTTAGAATCGAACCAAACTGCTAAACCTTGGTCGGGTTAATCAGTTTGCACCGAACTATGCTTACCCCTAACTATAATGTTATTACTTTTCCTAATTGTAGAAGTCTTTGTCATACCTGACCAAAGCACTTTAGTCATTTCTCTTCATTTTATCGTCACTAGCAGCAATCTCTAATTTATTATGGGTATACTTATTTCTTATCATATCTTTTAGTATATACCCACAAGACCAACGTAACATTCTCATTTTTGCTAAACTCATTTTTCGTACATATTTTTTTTAATTCCCTAGTATTATTCATGGACAACTTTATCTTCAATCTCACCATCATGACAAATGATTTGAGAGGCAAATTTCAAAATATCAAAAAAAATCTATTTAAGGGATTAATATTGAAAACCCCGTTAGCCTAATAATTTGATTGGAGGTTACAAAAGTATGCTAATAAATTATCTCCAACAGGTGATCCAGACGATTCAGAGGTATCAGTTTTAACCTGGAATGACTAGATTTGGCTCGTGGGCTCTCTCTCGTTGATGTGGGGTGGGGGGGGGGGGGATTGTTTTCCCATAAGAGAAGTGTAGTGTCTAAGAGGGAGGAGTCAAACTCAGATTGTCACTCTAGGTCTAGTTTCCCCTAACCAAGGCGCCCTTGTCAAAATCTATATCTATATCTTCTATATATAAAAGAGAATTGCCTTGTCAAAACTTCTAATTTTTATTTTTACCCTTTTAAGTTTGATAAATCTCAAATATGTTTAGTTGTAATTAATCATTCACTAATTATATATAACCTCTTATTAATTATGCATTTCCTTACTTGTTCAAAACCTTTAGTCACACTATTATTTTATTATTTAATTATGTTATTTAACAGAAAATTTAAAATTTATCCCTAATTTATCTTCACATAATATTTAAAATTCTAGAAAAATTAAAAATAATAAAAATTTATTAGACTTATGCCTTACACCTTTGGATTTCACCTCTTATGGGGGACTACATATTACCTTGCATCTTATTAGCCTTTTAAAAGTATGCTAATAGTATGAAAAACAATTTGTATTTACTATAATTGTTATAGTATTAATAGTATAATGATTTTAATGGTATTTTTTAAATTAATAAATTACACTGTAATTTAATAATTATACAATTTAGTAAATTATTTACTATTAGTATAATAAAATAATTATTAAATTAAAATGTAGCTACTAATAATATTATGATTATGCCATGTATAATATTATTATATTTAAAAGAGAATAAACTATTTAATATAGTATAATTATTTTAATAAATTATGAATAAATTATAATACTTATCCAAACTATAATAATTAATCATACAGTTCTTTATACATAGTTTTATCATAATATTTATTTATTTAAATAAAATTGTAATTGTTTAGAAATTATATTGTTATACAAGTCATTTCATTATTTTACAATCAACAAAAAATTAAAAAATATAAAATAAAATAGATATGCTCTCGTGCAAAGCACGTGCACTATACTAGTATGGTAATATATATTCTAGTGACCTTTTATCCATCTTATGTAAGTGTACCAAATATTCTTCATAATGGTATCAGAACCATCTCCTTCATTTTAAAAAGAGCTCCTCCTTTTTTGATCTAGGGTTTGTGGACTGGGGCTGCTTCACACTTCCCCTCGAAGGCTTCGAAACCAGCTTCAGTCTTAGCTTAGACCTCAACACCGGCGACAGCCCTCAGCCCTCCCCATCGCCGGCAGCCCTCAGCTCGCTACCAGACCCTACCCACACAGCCAGTGCCCTCCACCTTTCACACCATCGGCACTGCTCCCCCAACTTTGCCCATCAAATCCTAACACGTGTTCACCCCGTTCACCGACGAGTCCCCACATCACTGTCTACCCTCTTCCTCAGCATTGATCCCATCAGCCTTCGTCGAACCCGCCTCACGACCTGCAACCCATCAGCCTGCTTCACCCCAAAACCAGTAGCCTTCCACTTTGCCACCACCACTGACGACCACCTCCCGAAGCTGTTTATGATGGCTGCCCCTACCCAACCCCTCAAGGGAATCTCCACTTCATCTCCACCGCCTTCTCATCGGTGCTTACCTACCCTTGCCTCAGATCTTTGTAGCCACCCCCTGCCCTCTACTCCACTCTCCACTCAACGACAGTCTGGATCCAATCACCATGCCTCCACTAGCGATCACCACGCGTGACCGTCGATCATCTCTGTCTGCACACAACTTCACCTACTGATCACGTGCCTGTTATGTGTTTGACGGAATACTATATCTCAGGATTACCCGCCTCTCCAACGCCGCCGCCGCCATCAACTACTACATGCAGTTACAACACCTTGCGTCCTCTGTCCATGTCTTCAACGGACAACCTCCACCTTGCATCCTTTGTCCACACCCTCAACGAACATCCCCCACCTTGCATCCTCAGTCCACGGCTTCAACGGATATCCTCCACATCGCCACCTGCAACTCCAACAACCGATGTGCTCCAACTCAACCACCTCTCGCCGAGCCATGCCAACTGCTGCAGTGGGGGGCTACACAGACACAGAGATGTCTATACAGAAGTGGATAATAACACAGGTACTATGTAATCATAGTAGAGACAGAGAACAACACACAAGGATTTAACGTGGTTCGGTCAGTATAACCTACGTCCACAGGTGAGAACAACAGAGAAATTCACTAATCACAAAAGAGAAGATTATAAAAAGAGACCACTCTAATATCTCTCCAAACTCACAAAAAGAAGAGAACATTTAAAGAAAAGTCTCTTTTTCTTTCTTTTCTCTTCAACTCTCTCTTTCTTTTCTCTATGTTCCGAATGCTTCTAACTCTTCACCACTTCTCTTCTATTTATAGCCTTCAAAATGGGTTGGTGAAATAGTAATCGGGTTGGTGAAATAGTGTTAGGATTGGTGAAATAGTGTTGGGGGTTGGTGTAATAGTAATAAGATTGATGGATTTTGGTTCATATCCAAAGTCAAATAACAAATCTCCACCTTGACTTTGAATATGAAGTTCTTCTCTTCACTCTTGCTGTCTCGCTGATGAGTTACATTTGTATATACATTTTCATGCATATCTACTCTCATTTTCATATTAGAACTAGCATTTTTGAGTTCA
>JBAKGM010000412.1:9943557-9963534 GCA_037177215.1 Asparagus racemosus | reverse complement strand
GACCCTAAACCCTAGAGGGGAAACGAGAGCGGAAAGGTAAGCAGTACGATCCCCAATTTTATATCGCTTTAGATCAGTTTTCGACCGATTTCAGGGTTTTTGTGACGGAAACGAGCTTTCTGCTTTCGGCTCTGGTCGTTGTCCTTTTTTCGCCCACTTTCAGCTTTTGTATAGGCAGCCCAAACCCTAGAATATAAAGAAAAGCCACGAAATGAACTTTTTTCCCGTTGTCAGTTTTCCGCCATGGGTCTTTCCGTGTTTTTTTAACCAAACGAACAGCCCCTTACCCAAAAACTGGGTGTCACGTGAGAAACAGAACCTTCACCCGCAACATTCAGTACGGACAATCAAAATCAACCCCAACCCCCGATCGTGGAGTCTAAGGACTGAAGAATAAGAATATTAAAAGGAAAGGACCTGTATGTAATTTTATTGTCATAGGGTGACGTTTTACGGACTTCGTTCAAATTATTCAGCTCCATTCAAAATCGACGGTACAAAAAGAGAGAGGAAGAGGGCGAGAGGAGAGAGAGAATCAATTAATTTCGTCTCCGACTTTCTCTTCGTCCTCGCTCAAAATCTAGGGTTTCACCTCCGCACCAAACCCTAACCCAGTCAAAAAATGAGCACCAACGCCATCCCGCCGCCGAGGCGGAACCAACGGCGGGGTCCTTCGGCGATCAAGAGGACCTCTTCGTCGGAGAACGGGAGCGCCGCCGCTCCTGCCAACGGAACCGGTTCCAAACCGTCGTCCCCGAATCAAGCCGCGTAAAAAAAAAATCTCATCTTTCTCTCTTTTATCCCTTTATACTTATTTGACGATCTTTTAGCTGATTTTGTGTGTGTTTATGTTAGTGGTGAGAGAACAGTGAAGAAGCTGAGGCTTTCGAAAGCCCTAACGATCCCCGAGGGCACGTTGGTGTCCGATGCGTGCCGGAGGATGGCGCAGAGGAGAGTGGATGCGGTTCTGCTGACTGATTCTAATGGGCTGCTCTCTGGGATTGTAACTGATAAGGTTTTAAAATTATCTCTGTTTAATAAATTTATGGTTTGTTTCCTTTTCAGAATGATGTTATATTTATGTTGATTTTTTTTTTTTTTGGTAGGATATTTCGACGAGGGTTATAGCAGAAGGGTTAAGGACGGAGCAAACAGTCATTTCGAAGATTATGACCAGGAATCCGACTTTTGTGATGGCTGATACTCTGGCTATTGAGGCATTGCAGAAGATGGTTCAAGGTTTGCTGAAATTTGAGTTGAGATGATGACATTATATTGAGCAGTGCATAAAAGTTCCATCTTTTTTGTTGTTTTGCTTTGATTTTTGTGTTTGGCAGGTAAATTTAGGCACCTTCCTGTTGTGGAAAATGGTGAAGTTATTGCCATGTTAGATATTACAAAATGCCTGTATGATGCTATATCGAGAATGGAGAAGGCAGCAGAGCAGGGTAGTGCCTTAGCTGCTGCCGTCGAAGGGGTTGAGCGCCAATGGGGAAGCAATTATTCAGGTAGGCATAACTTTCATGTGAGTATAATTTAGTTCATATTACACACATTAAAGCATGATTTAAAGTTGTAGGGGAGATAATGAGTCAATGGTTAATGCTTACTGCAGTTATCTTTTCTAAGTAGTGAAATCTTCTTTTAATTAATGCTAACATATGATCTCAATGGCATACACTATTAAGAACCAGAACTTTTGCTGACTACAATTGCTGTCACAACCATTTTCCCCTTGCTCAACATGTTGTGGACTTATTATGTTTAATATTTCTAGAAAAATGGAGTGATATTTATTTATACATGTACTTGATTTGGCAGGTTATGTGCTTAAAAGTTTTCATTTTACTGTCTGAAAAAACTGCACTTAAGGAAAAACTGAGGGTGGTCGAGAGGAAAAGGAAATATCATGTAAAGCAACTGACTAGATGAAATTAATGCTGACAAAAATAAGTAAGATGGCATTATCACTCTGATGATCCCTGACCTTGCATAAACTGCTGCTATAGACAAATCACATCAAGGCTAATCTATCAATTTATATGGAAAAAAACACTCCAGAGAGATTAAACAAACTCAAATCTCATGCTATTTTAGATTCATTATTTAAGATGTTTCGATATTCTTGAACTAATTCAAACTAGAAGTTCTAAATGCCAGTCTACTTGCAATTGGGCCTGGGATTAGGAGTATGAACTGCTTGCTGGATTGTCACCCAACATCAATAGGATGGGAGCAACCACTATCTTTGATCTGTAGGAAATGACTTCTAATGTGAGGAATTTCTGGTTTTTTAATTGTTTTAACGTTTGTATTGAATCTCAACAAAAAGTTGATTACATTGATGGAAGATGTTGTCTTCTTGCTGTTATTTTGTTCACCCCATCCGTCTTAATGGCTTTATTACTAGGGTTTTGGGCCTTTTCTAGCCCTAGGTTTTATTTCCGGGAATGGATGATTGTTCCTGCTTTACTATTTGTGGTTTACAAGAGATTTCTTTGAAGACCGTATTGTTTAACCTTTTCATGTTTGTGATAGTTTGCATTTAAGGTCGCTCTTCACCTCATGAAGGTGGATTATAACCTATTGTTTGCTATTAGGCTAAGACTCCTAACCATTGTTTTAAATATCCCCAACATGGCCGGATATATCCTTTTACTGGGTTTGCCACAATCGATATGGTCTCTAAATATCCTTTACCGCTTTTTGGCTATTTTGGGCGATATATCCTGATATGGCCAATATATCAGTTGATTTGTTGACTGACATATCCTTTTCTATGGCTCGTTGCAAAACAATATACCGCGTTTGACAATTATTGGGCGAGATATTATGATTTTCCCATCATATCAAATGACATTTTGGCCTAAAAACTCAGACGAAATGTTGCAACATTTGCACTTTTTATTGTTTTACAAGGTTGATTAGTGATCCTAAACATGTATTATTTACATTTTGTATTTTTAGATTTCATTAAGTATGTTGAGTTAAATTTTAGTGCATTATACTATACACTATATATGCAAACGTTCGTTATGGCATTCCGATATTTATCATATATCCCAGATACTTCCCCGATATCCGCAATCTGATATGAATTTTGGTCATTCCATATTTTTCTGATATCCGATATTTAAAACCTTGCTCCTAACTATAATGGTCATAGTGGATGGCGTCTACTGGAGATCTTGTTCAAATCTCTTAAGTCGTGAAATTTAGAATATCAAATTTAGTATATGTGTAATACAACCTGTTTGTTTGCAGTTAAGGTCTCTCTTCACCTCACAAAGGTGGATTACAACCTATTTGTTTGCTATTAGGCTAAGACTTCAAGCTGCAATGGCCATAGTGGATGGCATCCACTGTAAATCTTTGTTCAAATCTCTTAGGTCGTGAAATTAGAGTGTCAAATTTAGTCTATGTGGATGGAAGACACATATGACTTGGTATACCAGCATCATTATCCACGAACTAGTTTTTACTTCAACCTAATTCACATCAATATAATGAACGAGATTTGTAATAGTGTTGGTCTCACACAAAAATTCTACACAACTGCCCCTAGACATTGGGTACTTTTACATATTTTAGCTAAATTTTGCATGGACAGATAAGTATAATATACAGATGATTTTGAATGTGAACATTTTGGTAATGTTGTTTTAGATATAGAAACTGATGCATAACAACCGTTTGAGTTTTGTATGAAGTATGTAATTTGGAATTAGAGCATCTTATTGAAGAAATTCTAGTCTACTATTAGAAGAAATCCTAACCTAGTAAGGTTGGAAAATCCTAGATTTGTTAGGATTGACTTTGATTTATTTGGAGACATTTATTTTGTTTTAAAATCCTAATCTAGGTAGCGTGAGGGTTGTTTTAGATTTTTTTTATTTGTGTGGTTTGCTTTCAGCTTAGTTAGGTTTAAAAAAGTTAAGAGTTCTACTACAGTTTGATCTTTAGAGTCTATAATATATGTCATCGTATTATGTATTAACTTGAAATTTAAAAGTTTGATAATTTTGTGAAGTGCTTGTCCATGGTTTGAAACTAAACTCTCATCCTAAGTGTGTGAGAATAATCCCGTGTGAACCAACAAGAGGCTGTGAAGCCTTTCAAACCTATCTTTTTTTGGGTCAAATTTCAATAAAATCCTAGTCGCCCCTTTCGTAACACACCCTAATTCCCATCGAATGTGCGGACCACTGATGTTACAGAGGACTAACGGCAACAAGGAAACAGAATTACAAATGATAATAAGCCTCAACAACTCATTGCAGGCCGAATTATGAAGGGTTCATGTTAGAAGTGCTCTATGCTTTTTCTAGAGATAAGTTACACATGTGCTCATGAGATACTTAACTATTTGCTGTAGTTTGAAGATCCACTTCCATGTTTTTACCTGATTAATTATACGTCCTTACAATTTTATCATGATTATTATACACTAAATGTGTTAGTATTTTGTTTGATAACTTGAATTATAAGTTGCATACGCATTGTGCCTTAGAGTCACCTTACAAGTTTTTTTTTTCTTATACAAGTTTCACTGACTTCAGTTAATTCGTGCTGCAGCTCCTTATGCTTTTATTGAAACTCTTCGAGAACGGATGTTTAAGCCTTCTTTGTCAACTATCATCACAGAAAATTCAAAGTATGGTTATTGTTAATTAGTTCCAATATTTTCCTCTTGTTATATGATGTTTTAATCAGTTTAGCATCAAATTGTTCGTCTTATCTAAAGCTTAGAAGCTGCTTATCTTGCAGAGTGGCGGTGGTTTCTCCTTCAGATCCTGTCTATGTTGCAACAAAAAAGATGCGTGAGCTTCGGGTTAATTCAGTCGTCATTGTGACAGGAGGCCAGCCTCAAGGGATTCTTACGTATGTTCTGCCAATAAAAAAACATTGTTATTTTTATATTGGTGTGCTCTAGTTTTTGCTTGTTGTTTTCTCTTGTAAACATTTCTAAAGTTTTCTTTTGATTGCTCTTCCATTTTAAAAATTACAGCTCAAAGGATGTGCTTATGCGAGTTGTTGCTCAGAATCTTTCACCAGAGTTGACTCTAGTAGAAAAGGTACATTATTTCTTACTCCTTTGCGTGATTATAATTTGCTATTTGCTCTTTTAGTTATCAAGGCAATTTACAGGATATAATTGCATTCTGTGCAACTTTTGTGAATGTGCTTTCTTTAGCTCGGTTTTAGTCTGCACATGAATTTATCATTTTCCCTTCTATGCTCTTCCTAAGTCTAGGATAACTTTGGACTTTACCTCTTGGAATTCATGAGCTTAATTGCATTACAAGTGGCTAGGTTTTTCTTCCCACTATCATCTTTTTAGGTTTCTTTGTAAGACTGTTTCTTCTAAATAACTCCAGCGAGGAATTTCAGAACAAAATAGAGGGTTGATGTCCCAGCTTGTCATAAGAATTTTGTCAAATCTTCTACGGATCTTTTTCTTTCATGCTTTCCACTTTTTCTGAAGGTATTAAATGATGTGCATGGGTTGGTTCCTATGCACTGTAGTTATTTTTAGCATTTAAATATATAACATCATCATGGATATGAGCCTCTTGTTCATTAGTTTAATACTTCTTGCTAATCTTTTTTGCACCTGAGCAAGTATATGAAGCATATGTGAAGCAATCTACTGTAGAATGCATCTGAAACCGTCTTATTTTCTCTTTGAATCAGATGTATAAATTACTTTCCACTATTTTCTTTTCGAAAAAGTATTTTCTCTTTCTTCTCACTTCTCATTTGGTTGGCAGCTTCTAGACTTCTTTGCATTAAGAGAGTTTTTTCCCCTCTTGTTCATGCTGTATTTGTAGAAACGCTCTGGAGAATTTCGGAACGCATGAAAAACAATGCTTGATCTTTATTTTCTGTTTCAGACTTATCTTCAGAAAATAAAATTTTCTTCTAGAGTTTGCAAAGCCTATATGTGGTTCATAATCAATTCCTTGTGTTAAAGGGTTTGTTTCAAATTATGCATGTCTTCATTACCCAGACATTGACTTATACAGGACCTTCATGTTATGCAATTATGTAGTTGTACTTTGTGTACATGAATGTAATTTGATATTAGTGCAAAACTGTATATGTAAAACCTGAATGATATCCCGTCTTCTCTCCTTGCAACCTGCTGTTATTATCGTTTTGCATCGCTGGGCGCGTGCTTTACATTTGTTAGTGAGCTTTTGACTCAAGGAGGGCTCATCTGTTGTTTCTTTTACAGTCTTGCAGACTTGCTGTTTGCTCAACTTAATAACTCGATTTTAACTTTTCACGCGTTTATAAGAATGTTGACATGTTAAATGAAATTTATTTATAGTTTTTTTTGGAGAAAAGACCAGGACCAAAATTTTCTTGATAGAAAAGAAATTTAGTTATACTTACAAACTTACAAGAGAGAATTTATCTGGGAGGTTGTTTGTTTCGTTGCAACTGGAGGATTGCAGCTATAGTTGTGTTCATCTAAGGATTTAAAAATCGGTTATTGGAAATAAATTGGACGGTCAAACTTCATATCGGATCCTGGTTATCAGGGACATATCAGGGATAAGTAGTAAAAATCAGAGTGTCATATCGGATATATGATATAATCTCCTAAAATGTAATCTAAGATTCTAAGCACATTTAATGAAGTATAAACATATTAAATGTAAATAACTCATGTTTACATCTCTAACCAATTGTCGAAACTTGCTTCTCGATTGCGTAAGGAAACCGTCCGATTGCATAACCTTCAAAATGAGAAAATAGTATAAGCAAAAATTGGAATATCATACAAAGAAATACCAAGATAACATAAAAAATGAAGAATTATAAACATAATTGTTATGTAATCATAGATTCACAACATTAAAGATTCAAACTAACTCGGGAGTTAAATAGTCAAGTCAACATCCATAAGCAAACATAAGCAAAGAGCAACCAAGTTCTAAAGCTAGAAATAGTTCATAATTGTTAAACATCAAAAGAGCACGTCCAAATTAAAGTCTATGCAAAGGATAAGTAAATCAATCTTCATCGGAACCAAAAGATGGAATATCCACCGTTCCCTCCGCCACATCGGACTCTGATGATGATGTTTCCATGTCTTCTTCTTCCACCATGGCATCTTCCAACAACACCTTTCCCTTTGACGAAGACTCCCCCGACTATTTCCTTGTTCTATATGTCTTTGTTCTTGCACTCTTTCTCTTATAAAAATTAACTCCTGAAAATTCTCTGCATTGCCTCCAAGTCAAAGATTCCCCCACAAACGCTTCAACCTCACTCTCATCATCACAACCACTCTTCTCTATATTCATTAACCATTCGGAGGATCTTTCCTCGTCGTCATAGGCAAGTAGGGGATCTCTATCCCTATTGGCATGCTTATTCTTCAATTTCACATTGAACTTGACATAGACTTTTGATATAGACCAGTCATGTAGTTTCTTGCGTGTTAGTCTATTTCTTTTTTTCGTATGAATCTACAAATTAGAACAAAAAAGAATAAATTAGTCTAAAATAGTAAAATGTGCTCTAATATAATTACAACTTAAAAAAGATGATTACCATCTCAAAAGTGCTCCAGTTCCTTTCGTAAGCCGAAGAGATAGTTATCAAACTTAAAATTCTCATTGCAATCATCCTCAATTCGGGAGTATCAGTCCCGAAAATCTTCCATCAATCAACTTGTTAACTCATAGGTAAAAATAATTAGTACATTGTAACTTCCAAATAGAAATCATTGAATTAGTTTTAAATTTGTACGGAAAATGTAAATATACCCGGATTAAGATCATGTCTTTTTGCTTGGTTCATGGCAACCTCTCCCGAGCGACCCTTTTTATGTTGATAATCCGAGAGTTGAGATGGAATCTTAGTAAAAGCCTCATAGTTATTTGGATAGAATTTGTTTAAACAATCTACAACGCTACTCATGAATCTTACTAAAAGCCTCATAGTTACTTGGATTTAGATAATACCGTACTCTGTGGAGTTGTCCTTTAAGCTTGTCATCCGATCTTGTATCAATAATCTTTCATATAGGATGATATTTCTTCTTTTCATCCCTAAGGCCCTCTTTAATCTCCTTCTTGGCCACCAACAAGTCTCCATACACATATCCCATAGATGGAGTTTTATCACTATCAACTCTCTGTAGAACTTTCACCAAAGGAGAAAATAATCTAAGGGCAAGATCAATATTGTCCCAAAACTTGTTGAGAATGATCTCAATAACCTACACACAAATAAAATAAGACTCAATAAGGCAAATATACAAACAAACAATATAAAAGAAACTCTATGCAAATGATATGTGCATTTAATAAGATCTGAACATTTGCATTTTACAACACAAACAAATTTAATGTAGACAGTAACTTCAATTATTAATTATACACATAGTATAAGAATTAGTTAGGAAATAAAAAATAAACAAAATTGTACCTTTTTCCCCGCTTCTTTTGCCGAAAGATCGCATACCATCCAATCATTAGAGACAAACATTTGCTTCAACTCTTTCCTCTTGTCTCTCAACGACTCCAAAGCGAGGAATACGGTAGCAAATCGTGTTGCCCAGGGTCTCACAAGGTTCCCCTTAGCAATATCTCTCATGATATGAAGAGACCTCGTGTGGCTATAGATGTACACCGACACGGTTCTTACCATCACAATCGCATTCCGAATAGGACGGATTTTGACTATATCACCTAACATCAAGTTGATGGTGTGTGTCACACAAGTGGTCCAAAATATATTTGGCTTAGTTAGTGCTAAGTTTTTTGCTGCCTTCATGTTATTTGAAGCTCCATCGGTGACAACTTGCACAACATTCTCCAACTCTACCTCAATTGCTTTCACCACAAAGTCTAATATGTAATTCCGGTTATGTTTGTTGCCTGATGCAGCCTTTGAAGCCAAAAAAGCACATCCTCCCTCTGAATGCACACTATATTCATAATACTCCTCATCTTGCGGTCACTCCGCGCATCGGTCATTATAGAGCACCCATTAAGTGCACAGTTCTTGAAATGTTCAACAAACTTCCTTGTTGCATCTACCTCTCTTTGCAGAATTGGCTCCATCAACTCATACGGTGATGGAGAGTTGCATGCACCATTTGCTTGACAGAAGGAAGACTTGAGGTATTAAAGGCGACGCCATCGTAGAATCATCTTCCCATATACTTGTTCACATCCTCCTTAGCCTTCTTTCTGTATTTACTATCCGTCACAAGTTGTTTCCCTTTTGATATTAGTTCAGCCGTCTCCTTAGGAGAGCGACCTGCAAAAGCATCTATTGGTCCTTTTGTCTTGAAGGATGATGAGCTTCGACCTTTGAGAGAGGAGCTTCGGTCTTTGAAAGAGCTTCAGGCTTTGAGAGAGCTTTGAGAGAGCTTCGAACTTTGAGAGAGAGGGGAGGGAGGCAAAAGAACAGCGATGGGGAGGATTTAGGGTTTGGGTGAACAATGGAGGCGTTTTGGGGATTAGCCGGATCGATCTAATAAGTTTAGATTTTTTAAGTTGCGGGTATTGGGTGGTTCGGGTCTGAAAAGTATGTGTTATATGACTTGAAACTCAATTAAGCTTTGGGCTGTTTTAAAAAGAAATCGGCCTGTTTTTAGACTGATAAAAATCGGTGATTTATCGGGTTTTTGCCAATACATCGGCCAAAATCGGGTGAAAACGATAACTGATTTTTTTCTCCAAAAATTTTATCGTAAGTGGTCCAAACCTGATATATTGCCGATATTTCGATAAAATCAGTCGATTTTTAAATCATTGTGTGCATCTAGGACATTTTGAGTTAGTTGCAGTTGTTTGTTTCACTGTGACTAATAAGGTAGTTGAAAGTGTAGTTGCAAAAAGGTTTATGTACAACGATCGACTTCTGAGGATTGAGACAAAAGTCACAGTTGCAACCTTTTGAACAGAAAACTTTTCAAAATGGAAGTCCAGTTGCAACCTTTTGAACAGAAAACTTTTCGAAATGGAAGTCCAATTGCAACCAGCCTCTAAGAGAAGTCTAAAAAATCTCGATACACCGATACCTGTAACCATAATTGCAGTTGAAAATTGCATAAATTTTAAAGTTAAACCGTGCAACTACAATTACAATATCCTGTGTCAGCAGGTGCAACAACTACAATTGCATGTAAATTGCATTGCAATCAGTTAGCCCTATGTCTGTACTCAACAGTAGCATGCCTATAGTTTGGAATGTAATGACTTCACCTTGCAGTTGGAGGGTAACTAAGTTTTTAGATTTAGTTGATAGGTCTGGGGCGATGATCTTTATTAGTGCATATTTTGTGGGGAGAGTGCATTATGCCTTTCCACTGTTTGTGTTTGCCTATGTAGAGACCAGAAAAGTTCTGACAGGGAGCAAGTATTTTTATCTTCATGACATTAACTTCTAACCTAGTTGCCATTCTCCTGAATACGTTGCACTATTTTTCCTTGTTTTACACATTCTTGCCATATTTAATTCAACTCATTTAGCTTTCACAAGTCTATAATTGATAAGCGGGACACTATGTGGATCACCCATCTAGCATGAATATTTCTTTCATTAAGCTTTATTGTGTATAACAAGTGTTAAACACACATGTTATGCATCTTTTTAAGAATTTATCGTGTGCTGTTGTGGTATGTCCGAGTCGGCATATCTATGTCGGTGCAAGGTAGCGTTTTACATGGTGACTAGCATGGCTCACCTTATTTGAAACGCTTTAATCAACAGAATTTGCTAGTACATGCTGCTTGTGTTATTCATTTCAATGGTATTGTCAACTAGAGTTGTGAACAATACTGCACACTGATGCTCTGCATGTTTTTTTCTTCTATTTATTGCAAGTAATGAAGTATTTTGCTTTGAATGTGATGCTTAACCTTTCTTTTATATTTAACTTAACATTTCATTACTGACCATCCAGGGACTCGGGTTTATAAGGATAAAACAGATGTTCTGTTGCATTTTCCTTTTGTAGCACATTGTCGTCCAATTAATTATCATGTTAAGTAGCTAACCTAACTTGCTACTAGTTTGTGAACCTTAAAAAAGTTAAGGTTATGCCAAGTTTGTTGACCACTTTACTTTTTAATATTTTGAACTGCTTCAACTTAAAACTGACATCCTTTTTAGCATGCATTTTTAATTCAATTTGTGCTGATTTTCAAGGTAATGACTGCAAATCCTGAATGCGCCACATTGGAGACAACAATACTTGATGCACTGCATATCATGCATGATGGAAAATTCTTACATCTTCCTGTTGTAGATGGGGGTAAGCAATAATTCTTTTTATAGTTAAGGCCTGAGAGAGAGATCGCTTTGCATTCACTTGTCTAAGACAAAGGTCTCTTGCAGAGGGCCAAATTACTGCTTGCTTAGATGTCTTGCAGATAAGTCACGCTGCCATTTCCATGGTAAGAACTTAATATGTTTGTCTTTGTTTGTGAATTTTCTTATACCGGTCTAGAATTTTTCTGGGTCGTAAGTGTTATACAGAAATTGGTTTCATAATCTTTGGAGGGTTATTGAGTTTTACTTGTTCTCTATCATATGTTATTGAATTTGATAACTCAGTGGTAAGAGAGGAATAAAATGTCGATCTTTTGGACAATTAGTAATAAAAGACAAATACCACCAAACAATTTATTGCCTTAATGGAGCAGAAATCAAGGTTACGTGATGAAGAATTCTTTGTATATCTTATTGATATGTACAATCAAATTGCCAAAGAGCAACATGCCTGAAAGTCCTCACCTTATCCAGATTAATCAAACAAAATAATAATAAGATCTTAGCTACACAGACCTAAGTTACCTCGACACCTATCTGGACTCCTGCAGGCATGTTCGTTACGTGTCAGACTCCGACACTCCTAGGATACTCCTCGAATATGCATACATTTATTCAGATGTGTATCCATGATGTAATATATGCTTTAGTTTGAAACACTTGTCGGACACTTCTTAGATGCATATCTTACACTTCACGTCCAATTTCTGCAATTTGTTTGACAGTGATCTTGTTCGTTTTAGCCAATAACTAGTCTAGAAGTATGATTTAAAAGGGTCATTTTGGTATCTAGTTAAAAAACGAGTGGTTTTCCAATTTATAATTTACTTAATAAATGAGTAGAAATGTTACAGGAATTATAGTTTTCATAACATATGAATGAACAAAATCGATCTTATGTAAATTTATTGTGTTTCGTACCTGCATCCATACACGTCTAATCTAGAAACATACTTTATTGGATCTCTTGGTAGAATTTCAAATTCATAAGGCTGGAAGAATTAGAAACTAAGATTTACATTTCTTCATGTTACTGATAATTAGACCGCTCCATGCTAGCTCCATGCTACCTGCAAGCCTCTCAATAATGAAAAAAATGTTTCCCACAAAGGAGGTGAGCTTGATATCCCAACAGTCATTTACATATTGCAAGAAGATAATTAGAAGGTAATGGTTTTATAAGACTTGAATAAAAATTGAGTTATACCACATCAATATCGGCACCAAGCATGTCTTGCCCAAGCACATCATCCCAGCGTGCTTCACCCACACCTGGGGACCTAACCCTATAGCTCCTTTGCTAGAAGAAGCATTCACCGTATCCCATCTGTTTGTCCCCAAAAATCCTCAAACAATTTAGCCATGAGATTTGCAGTATTTGGACGGGCCTACAACATTATATATATAAATGGTTAGTAGAATATATATAGTTAAGATTATATGAAAATAGCATGACTAAACCGACCTCTAACATACCATTCCACACATCGTCAGGACATGTAAAACTTTGCATGTTAGGCTCCCAACCAAAACTAAAGTTAATCTTCATCGAGATCTCCAAGGGTTCAATCTTTCCCTTCCATTGCTTTATCTTGTTAATTACATGATTATATCTAAAGCCTTTTTCAAATCTCTCAACTAGTGAGGGTATCACATTCATAGAATTACATGTTTTTTTTGAAACTCCATTTGCTTGCTTATTTCCGTTCTTAACTTCCTCCACCAACAATTTAAGTAATTTTTAGCCTCTGCTTGAATCCATATCAAATAATCCAACCTTGATTTTTCAGGCTCTCATCCCCACATCTTGAGATATTTCTTCTAGATCTTGACTCCGTGATCATATGTCCATCCTATAACAACCTGAAAAACAAACTTTTCAAGATCCCAAATATGTAACTGGATAAAAATGCACATGCATCTAACATAAACACACATATATGATATATAATTAAATGAAAACATTCATGCATCTCATGAAAAACACATTAGTATTCCATCTCGTGAATGTAAACGTATGCAAGGTTGATTTTTGGTTTCTATTATTTATTACTAAAATTTGAGGTCAAACATGCAATCCTTTAATCCAACAATGCAACTTCTGAGACTTAAGGCAACCCATTAGTTCAAATTACAAAACAAAATCAGTTTGAACTCGAAAATCACATAGATTACACCATAGCTACATATAGCCAGACATAATATGGCGACTAGATTGACCAGTCACTTTCACCATTATCAAAACACAAAAGTTTTCATACTCAATAGAAAGGATTTAATACTAGAGTATCATGTTTAGAACTAAATTTAGAGAAGGTATGACATAGCGAAAAAAATACAAAAAACATTAATTGCTTAAGAAAAATATTACCCAAATTCCCTTGCATATGAATTGCATGTAGTTAGGGTTGTATATATAATTAGGGTTCTCCACATAGAATGATTTAAATTTAGGACTACAAGTACTTGAACCCTAGTTTAGATCCATGTAGAATGATCTAAATTAAGAACTTGCATATAATTCCTTTGAACCCTAGTATAGATTTATATGAATAATTATAAATTATATGTGGATGATTCTTAATTTCATATTAAGTTTAAAATCAAATTACATGAAAAATTTGTGATAAGAGAGAGACAATACTTACAAGTTCAGATGAGGCGACGTTCTTTGGAGAAAAGAAAAAAAAAAGCAGTTCTTTTTCCCCAATTGATTCTATGCCAAACTGTGGAATATTTGAGGGAGGTGAACTATTGGCTATATGTATAGGTAGAACAATTAGTGGGATATTTTTAACAATTATCCCAGTTTCTAGTAGAATTCTACTTAACAAAATAAAAAATATCCTCATTCCAGTTCTATTTGATTAACACCTTAAACTTCTATCGCACAAATATCCCAATTCTAGTTCCATTTGAATTAACACCTGAAAATTTTGTCACACAAATTATCCTAGTACCAATTTTGAGTTTCAATTGACTAAACCCCCTAAAAACTAAATTTCTTCATCCCACAATACTCACCAATTTCATGGCAACCTGAAAAAAATTTGCGCAAAAAGGGGTTGAGCTTGACATCAAAAAATAGTCCCACGATCATAATACAAAAGGTATAACAAAAGGGCATAATTTTAAAGAAAATGTTCTATTATTGTTTGAAGGCATATTTCTACTTTAATACCCAAAATTTCACCATGTTTAACTTTGCTACCTGAAGTTTTAATGGGCATGATGAAAACCTCATTCTCTTCAAGAGAATGTATTATCTTTCCACAAGAAAAACTTGCACTCACTAATGGGCATGATGAAAACCTCCTACAGCCAGTGTCCTTTGTCCAATTGAAGTGGACAACATGAAGGACATGAGAACATCCTTCACTTTCATTCATACTCATGAAGCTTGATTGCTTAGATGACGTGAAACTCCTGGAAATTGACATCTCCTTCATTGCAAAATTAAAACCAACTACTATTAAAACCAACTATTACCCAAGAATAGAATGTAAAACTATAACCATTAATCCTCATCATAACTTTGAAGTTTTGGTGCAATAACAGACCTTTGCCATGGTATGCCGACCTTTGCCATGGTATCACAAGTTCATATCCCACCGGCTGCACCTTTCAAAGCGAGTTTTTAAAGAAAATGATACTAGTGCACAAGTCCAGATTTCAGGCAATAAAAAGGACGCTCAATCTACGAGCCCTGTTAGAATATAGAACTTTAATCCTTAACCATCACCACGACTTTGGAGTTTTGGTGTAGCGGCGGGGACCTTTGACAAACATAAACATACAAAAGTGAAGAGAAATAATTTTCTTGCCAAAATTCACTTTTGAGTTTGGGACAAGTGGAGAGCATAAATTGGGCTCTCTAAGGAATGAGTTTGGACTAATAACATGAGGGTGAAGAACAAGATGGGGGTAGTTTTTGTCAGAAAGGGTATAATTAAGGTCTTGCATTATGTCGGGCTTGCATTATTTCCTTGTTCTTCCTCATATGGATAATATGTCCATCCTTAAATGTGACAATGGATATTTTTGCCTTTATTCTGGTCTTTTATCGATATGTTAGTGGAGAAGTTTTCTTGAGTAGATTTAAACAAATTCATGGAAAACAAGTTTAAATGCAAAACCAGGCATGTGCATGTTTCTTTGTCTCTTCTCTCTTTCTTCTTCTTCTTCTTCTTCTTCGTTTTTTTTTTTCTTTGGTAGTAGCCTGAAATGGTAGCTTATTCTAGAACTAGCTATCAACTGGTGACATCTATTATAATTGTTATGTTTATGTGTTCGTGCGATTAATTCATTGAGTTGCTTCTGAAGGTTGAAGGAGGTCAAGGAGCTGTAAATGACATGGCAAACACAATGATGCAGAAGTTTTGGGATTCTGCTCTTGCTTTAGAGCCACCAGATGAGGAATATGATAGTCGCAGGTCTCTCTCTCTCTCTCTCTCTCTCTCTCTCTATATATATATATATANNNCCTCCCCCACCCCTCTACCCCTCTCTCTCTTCGCTTACAAACAACCAAGAAGAAACCCCAAGCATAGTTGATGCTTTGTGATCAGCAAGGCTTCCTCACTTCTGTTTGATCATGCACAGCGAGCTTTCTGGAATGGTACCATCTGATGCAGATACTATGAAATCCATGTACCCACCTCTTCTTGGAAACTCATTCTCCTTCAAGTTCGAAGACCAGAAAGGGCGAGTGCATAGATTCAATTCTGGTCAGTATTCATATTAGTGCAGTATGTTTTCAGATATTAAATTATGTTGTGGAATGATTGGTGCCAAAAAACAAATGTTGCCATAGTAATGATACTGTCTTCAAATTTTTTATAGGTACCGAGAGTCTAGATGAGCTTGAATCTGCAGTAAAACAGAGATTAGGGCTTGAAGATAGCAAGGAGAAGATTCAGTTGTTGGTAGGTTTATAATACTATGAAACAAATTGTAGGCATTTATTCTGCTTATGTAACTGAGAATCATTTATCTTGCATCATGCAGTATGTGGATGATGAAGGTGATAAGATTCTGCTTGCCACGGATAGTGACCTTGCTGGAGCTGTGAACCATGCCAAATTAGCAGGGTGGAAGGTGTTCTTCTTTTCGATGTTATTAATTCAAACATTATGTCCACCTTATATTTGGATTTATTGCGCGTCATATAAGGGAATCTGTATGGAGTTATGTACCTGATTTTCCATGTCATTTTAGTATATTTTACCCTCAAACATTAGCAGCTCAAAATTACTGAGTATGTCCTAGCTATGTTTTATTTTTCTTTCAGAACTCCGGTATTCTAGGTCATTAATTGACCTTCTATTAGAGAGACCAGCTTTTTGAGTTCTACCCTTTTTCTTGTGGCTATTGGATTCCATTTGGCTCTTTGGCATATATTATGATATCCTAGTTTCACATCTTTCGCTTCTTCATCTTGACTCTTCGTGTAGTAAAATTTGGAAGGTTGCTCCTGTTAAACATAGTAGATATGTACATTTGTTTCCCTTTCTTTTAGTCGCACATTGCTTGGGATACTAGAACAACTACCTTCACACTTGTGAAAAAAATACATTAATACAAAGAAGAGAATCGTCCATTTTTCTCCCAAAGCTCTATACTTAAAACACATAACAGCTCCTTGTTTAGGTAAACTCAAAGCATGACTATGACAGTGAGGTCTACATATGTGGGGGCTTTCCTATTAGGTTCTTTGTCAAGACATTCTCTTGCTTTTAGTTTCCTCGTCTGGAATTCCGCACTAGTTTATTGAGGGTTGATGTCAGGTTGGTAGCCAGTTTGTAGAATCCTGCCTTTTTTTTTTGTTGAGCTTCTCAATTTAGACCTTATTTCAAATGGCTAATTGATGACATGTTGAATAATACATTGTGATTTTTTTTTCACTTCATCGGGGAAGAAATTTTAAAAGTCTATCAGGACCATTTGGTTTTTAGAGTCTGAGGTCCCACTTATGTTAGTTACAAAAGGTTACTACTTCAGTTTAATTTTCATTGAAGACCCTAATCGTTCATGAGATATTTCCTTTGTACTGCATTGATAGAATATCTATTTTCCCCACCCCTATTGTTCGTGAGAGATTTCTTTTGTGCTGCGATGATAGAGTTTCTATTTTCCCCACTCCTATCTTGAGAACACAGATGATGTTCACACTTCTGTTAGTTACAAAAGCTTACTACTTCGGTTTAATTTCATAGAAGACCCTGATCGTTCATGAGATACATCTTTTCTGCTGCGTTGATAGAATATATATTTTCCCGACCCCTATTGTTCATGAGATATTTCTTTTGTACTGCAATGATAGAGTATCTATTTTCCCCACCCCTATCCTGAGAACAAAGTTGATGTTCCTGCTTATGTTAGTTACAAAAGCTTACTACTTCAGTTTAATTTTCATAGAAGATCGTTCATCAGATATTTCATTCGTGCTGCGTTGATAGAATATCTATTTTCCCCACCTCTATCGTTCATGAAATATTTCTTTTGTGCTGTGATGATAGAATATCTATTTTTCCCACTGCTATCTTGAGAACACAGTTGCTGTTCCAGCTTCCTTGTCATATTACCACAGTACATAACATCTGAAAGATTCTTTATTTCTGTAGCACTCTTGATGTTAACAACAAAATTCAAACAGATGAAGCCTAGTCAACTACCATGGAAGGAGGTTTTCACTGCCTATGGGTGTTTGTATGTTCTTATATCTATTTGTTCGAGAGTACATGCATGCTTTCAGTATTGTTTCAGCATATTGTGTAGTACACTGCTGTCTTTGATTCTATTTTTGCTGGGTACAGCTTAGCAAACATCATGCTTCCATGACTCTTTTTGAGTTTGATAAATCTTGATTTCTAATTGACAGTGCCAATAGATTTCTGTTCTTATTAAATGTGAGACTCTTCAATGAACAATCTGCAAACTGTGGTAGCAAATTGCTTTTCAAAAACAACAGGAGGCAAAGCCTATATCTAAAATTTTTGGGTTGGCTGCATAAATCCTGTTCTTCCATTCAATTCTATTTCAGGCCATCTCCGTCAAGTTGGTTATTAGAGTATCCTTCTTAATTGTTTTCAACCATGTTCTTTTAGGTCTATCTCTGTATTTCTTTACATAGTTGGGGTCCTTATAAGCCTAAAGTTTTACCCTAATTTATTTAAACCTGTTTACTTCTATCTTCACCCATTTTGTATTATCTTTAACCCAAAGGCATAAGATATAACAATATATGTATCCTGCATCCCTTAATAAAATAAAAATATCCTAAAATGCCCTTCTTCTTCCTCTCTCTAACAAAATACAATTCAATGACCTCCCTCCTCCACCTCTACATCTCCAAGCTCCACCTCCGCCAACTCTTCATCACAACCACGTTCACCTCCTCGTCCCTCACCTCCTACCTCTACCTCTACCTCCTCTCACCCTCGCCTCGCCATGCTCTTCGCCTCGACCTCTTCTCCCCCTCCCCCAATACATGTAAGTATGACAACAACACATGTAAGTCTGACAAAAAAGATATGTAAGTATGATGACAAAACATGTAAGTATGACGACAAAACATGCAAGTATAACGACAAAACCTGTAATATGGCATCAACACGCGTAAGTAACAACAAAATTTATAAGTATAGTAATAAAATCTGTAGAAACAGCAACAATATATGTACTCTACCTCCTCTCAACCTCGCCTCTTCCTGCTCTTCGCCTCCACCTCCTCTCGCTCTCCCCCAGTACATGTAAGTATAGCGACATCGCATGTAAGTATGACCAAAAAGTATGCAAGTATGGCGACAAAACATGTAAGTATAACAACAAAATGTAATGTAGCATTAACACATATAAGTAACAACAAAATTTATAAGTATAGCAACAAAATCTGTAAAAACAGCAACAATATCTGTAAATATAGCAACATAACATGTTATAATACCAAAGCTGCAACTATAGCAACAAAATTCGTAAGTATAGCAACAAAACTCATAAGTATAACAACAAACAAAAAAATGTAAGTATAGTGATAAACCTATAAGTATAACAACAATACATGTAAATATAACATAAAAAACTGTAAGTCAATGATGACATGGAAGAGGTGGGATGTTGGGAGATGGAGAGGATGAAGGGATGGAGGAGAGGGCTGTGGACGAGTGTCGTTAGAGAGGGTGGATGAAGGCTAAAACAAAGAGGTAGAGAGGGTGAGAAGAGGGAGAAGAAGAATGGGTGATGGGTTATGAGTAGGGAGATGACAAGGGCATTTTGGATTTTTAAACTTCTCTATTTTGGTAAATACTATATAAGAATAGGGTGTATTTGATGTTTTGAGCTTAAAGTATAAAGGGAAAATATTTTGGGTATATAGGTATAGATAGAAGTGGATTTAAAAATAAATGGGGGTAAAAACTTTGGGTTCAAAGGCAAAAACTCCTTAATAACATATTGTCGTTTTTCTTAACCAGTGCACTAAGTAGGGGTGGCAAATGGGTCAAGACAGGTCATAGTTGACCCGACCCATATAAGTGTGACCCGACCCGACCCGTTCCATTTGCTACCCTGCCTATTTATTAAACGGGCTTCCCAACCCGACCCGTTTAACCCAAATGACCCGTATATCATAGCTTGTAGTGTTTCCATAGAGCTTTTTAAACTTTCTAACAAGCAACG
>JBAKGM010000412.1:9867760-9883313 GCA_037177215.1 Asparagus racemosus | reverse complement strand
TAATAAATTCAAAATTGTAACCTGCTATTACTAATGAAATTTTTAGAATATGCCAATCTAGATGGCTCTGTCTGGTCGAGGTAGGCAATTTTCATATATAATATATTAAATTCTGCTTTCTAAATTAGGAGATATCACCTTTTCTTTGCGGTTGACCATCTTGAGCATGAACTTGACTTTGTTTCTTTCCGTGTTTGATTTGATTCTCAGTTGTAGGTCAAGTTATTAATACTTACTGACCAAGAAAGTGATAAGTGTTGAGATTTTGCTTCTGGACTTGGTCATGGGCTTTGGATTTATGTATTTTGGGCTTCATTAGAGATCTTTTGGGCTCGAAATAATCTTCATTTGAACTTTTGTTTGATAATTCTTTATTACCTACAAATTAAGATAAAAAATATTATTAGTAGATATATTTATTCAAATAAATTAAATAATGAGAGTATAAAAGTGCAATAAAATGTACAAGTTAAGTAACAGTGGGATGGGGGATAAATTATGATATGAATCGTGTCTTCAGGCTAGTTGATTGGCCAGAAGACTCCAATGTGAATACCTATATGATAATTTTATATTGGTTATGTGTAACCACCTTAAGCGGGTAGATTAGTCATCTTATATTCAAATAAGAATGTAGCTAATACCTTTAAAATGTTGTTTTGTGTGCACAACACCACTTGATGTATCCTTCTGAGCTTATGATCATTTATCTTTGATTCGTTTTTTTCTTATCTAGCGAATAAGTTTTGATTATTTTGAGCAACTATCCATTGATTCTTGTAGCTCCTCATATTTTCCTTACTTAGACCTTATGTCTAACCCTTTTATGGACCCCATTCTTTAGGTAACGAAGTGAGTCTAACTGTAGCAAACTAGACTTACTTGAATAAGCAGGTTATGAGGAAGTAGCTAGTGCCCTGTAGTAGCTTAGATAAACAATAATAATTAATTGTTTATTTTGATTCAGTAAAAACTTTATGTCATTCTCTTAGTACAGTTATATAGATTTGATGGTCAGGTTTGAGCCAAGACCTATATTTTATTTTGAATAATGAAGATTATCTATCTAGTAGACTTGATACTTGGACAATTTGATTTATTCTCATTTGTTTTTGTTTATTATTCTTTTGATGTTGATGTTATTGTGATGAGACCTATACTTTTCATGTATATTTATACTATGAGTGATTGTGGATATATATTGCAAAATAGGTTATAGGGTATTTATGGAATATTTCATATTTTAGTTCTATAAATATTCTACCCACTAGGTCATTCCTGTTTGCAGGGCATGATAGGGTTTTAGTGGTATCAGACCCAGAACTTGATATACATCCCAATCAAATATAGTATCACATCCAATACAACACATTAGATTGTCCACTCTCTAATTCTTATCTCCATTGGAATCCTTGCCCTCCTTTGATAATCGTTTAAGACTACATAAGACATGGCTAGGGGGGCAGGAGAAAGCAATACAAATGGACAGGACCCAATCGAGCTTTTGGCGGTTCTTGGAGAGTTAAGAGTCGCTAATGAGAGGCACGAGACATTGCTTCAGTATTAGATAGGTCAAACTCTCAATCAACCAGCAACAATTCTAGGTGAAGGGAACTAATGGTGGTTCATAGGAAATCTAGTGGATTTTTGAAGATTGCAACCAGAGAAGTTTCCTAGAGTTGGTTCAGCAAGTTCGACTCAAGATTAGCTTGAGGAGACCAATGGACTTGTGGATGCAACCAAGATACCTATTGCGGATCATGTGAAGTGGGGAAAGTCCTATTTGTTGGTCAAGCTAGGTCATGGTAAGAAATGAAAGAAGCTCATGCAAATGGACCGATAACATAGGTGGCTTTCACTAAGATATTTTATGGAGAAGTATGTCTTAGAAGAGACACTTATAGCTCTTCTATGCTATCCATAGATCTTTTTCAAGGTAATTGATTAGTAGATGAATATGCTTTTAAGTTCGAGAGACTCAGTTGGTACGCGTCAGGATGGACAAGAATCAATAAAGATTACACTAGACACTTTCTAGATTGATTGAACTATGTAGTTAAGTCTCACATCACAGAGGTTGGAGATGTACAATGAGGTGCTGGAGGTGGCTCGACTGTTCAAGTAGATAGTAGCATCAGATATGACCAAAGGTGCTACTGCGAATGCAACTACAGGTAAGAGACGTCAGAACGCCAGAGTTATTCAGCAAACTAAGGGGGTAATAATGGTGGCCAAGCTAAACATTCGAATATGAGCCACCAACCATCGAGGAAGGAGGTTAAGCTAATGTGTGACTTCTATGAGATGTCCACGCACAATAGGAAGCAATGCTGGAAGGCTCAAGGGAAGTGTTACACTTGTGGGGTTGCTAATTATAATGTTGCTTTTTGCACCAAGTCCCGAGCTATTATAACAACATAGCCCTTGAATCAGCAAGCAAATAGCAATGAGATTGTACTATACCAAGGAAAGTGATTTAAGTGCTTTGGTAAGGCATACAATAGGAAGTGGAAGAGAGCGCATAATAGCAACACTAATCAAAAGAATGAAGCTAAGACATCTCGTGGTCAGAGCTTTGCTTATGCCTTGATAGTTGAGGAAGCTGATGAAGTTAATGATGTGGTTACAGGTATTACTCTTGTTAGTAATATACCTGCACATGTTTTATTCAATTCTGGCACATCTCATTGTTTCATCTCTTTAAGTTTATTGATGATAATTCTATTCCATGTCATACATTATCAGAGCGTTGGAATATTAAAATAGGTAGTGGTACCTTAGTATCCGATAGAGAATGTCATAGGTGTCCCATTATGATATGTGGGCGAGAACTCTATGCAACTTCTTTATGATAGACTCTAAGAGTTATGATACCATATTGCACATGGATTGGTTACCTATGTTTCATGCATGTATTAACTGCCATCATAAGAGGGTATTGTTTACATTGCCTAATCATTTGAAATTTATATTCCACAAGGGATGTAAATCAGTTGATCCACCGGAGTATTGTGCTGTAGCAAAAGGGTTCTTGACCCTTATGAGTTTAGAAGAAGGTAATGTAGCATCAAAGGAGGAGAAGCCAATTCCACCAATCGTGCAAGAGTTTTTAGATGTGTTTCCTAATGATCTTCCCGGATTACCACCTCAACGTGAGATTGAGTTCATTATTGCTCTCATACTGGGGATAACACCTATCTTAAAATCACCGTATCGCATGGCACCTAGAGAACTCGAAGAGTTGAAGGTTTAGATTGAGGAGTTGCTTTATGAGGGCTTCATCAGACAGAGTGTTTCACTTCGGGGAGCCCCAGTTTTGCTTATTTAAAAGAAAGACAATAGTAGCAGAATGTATATAAACTATCAGAAGTAGACCTGAGTCGCCATCAAGAATAAATATCCGTTACTGAGAATTGATGACTTATTTGATCAACTAGTAGGAGCATGTCCATTTCATTTATAAATGAAAAAGGTCCTAACTTTCAAAGCATATCAAATAAACGAAAATACCAAAGAAAATATAATTAGCTTGAAGCCTAAAGTTCTTGTGAGAGATAATAAGATAAATAAGTTATAAGATCAATGTAATGGTTGTAGTCAATGATGAAGCAAGTGGGGTATTACATAGATGTAGCAAATAATGAGTTGGAAACAATTTGTGCAGTTCTATGTTCTTAGTATGATCTCATTCTGATGGCAATATAAAGGGTATGTTTTCAATCTTGGTTTGTGGTGAGAGAATGTTAAACACCTTTTTAGCATATTCTATTTGATTTAACTGTGACCCTTGATCATGGTTCTGCGTTGACTTTTGTTCTAGGGAAGAGGGCTCAAGGTGCAATTCTTACATGGTGAGAAACTAGAATGATATGAGCTGAAGCCTAAATTTCGACCCCCAATAGTTATTGGTGTCAGTTTACCCTTGACCTATTTTCGATATTATATTCTGATCCCAATTAGATTAAATTTGTTAAATTAAAACTTTTTTCCACTCAAGACTCAAGTTAAAATGCAGATTTCTGAATCTTTATAGTTTTGAATTTATGTATAATAAATCCTCATTATAAATAAAACCCTTGGCATCCTAGCCACTTACTATCATTAAATTCTCTCATCAATCCCCAAATGAAACCCTTTCATTCATCCGTCTCTCTCCACGGCTTAGATCTTTTCCTCTCTCAATCTCTTTGTCTTGCTGTCTGGATAATTTTGGCTAGAGCATTCCTACACATAAGAAAGAAAATAAATAGGGCTAGAGTAAGGGTTTCAAATTTCAGACAATGACGGCGCCCATCAATCTAATGTTTTCCTCTGCACCCTTCACGTTGCACTCCCCCCACCTTCGGGAATATGCATCGTCTCAGCCCCATTGTGTCATCCGGCTAGGCGGACGATGCCTCCAGGCTTTGGTGGAGCTTGAGGCTATGCTCCATTTAGTAAGTTTTCTTTTTTGAGTGCTTTATTGCTGACTGAAGGTTTTGGAATAAAGTTTATGACATTATATTCTCATATTTGTTTGGTAACAAATTCTATTAATTAGCACTCTAATTTGTAATACTAAGAAAACATTGATTTTGTAAAAAGGTCTGCACTCATGAACCTTATTAAAGGAAACTTATTTGCTCCTCCATATAATACAAAAGATCATGATTATCTAAACATCAAATATCCTAGATTAAATTTATGAATTACATACATTCATTAAACTTTTGTAAGCGATGATTCTATTACCTTGCAAATGTAAAATTTGATTAATTTCATCCCCAGTTGAATGGGAGAAAACTAGAGATGTTTGCCTAAGATTTTTATTTCTTAGCTTAATTTTGTGAAAAATTAGCCAAAGCTACTAGAGGTGAGCAAGCAGTTTTGGTCAAACTGAACCAGATTAAAAACCAAATTGAATCGATGAAATGGGTTCGACGCGGTTTGGTTCAATGTGTTGGGTTTGGGCTTATATATGCATAGTCAGAGGTTTTTTGCTATACTTTTACTTCTTCAACCCTCTCACTCATTTCATATCTCAAGTTGAAGTGAATTCATGAAATGAACTACTTTTAAAACTAAAACCGAGCATTTAGAAATTAAGATATATATATATATATAAATATATTAGTATAAATTATCTTTTCACTAGGAAAAAGTGTGACTTTTTAGAGAATTATGTTGAGATCGATCAGTTCGGTTATCCAGTTCCAAACAATCTAAAAGCTGAACTGAATAAAAGTTTTTTAATATTCGAATCGAACCTTCAAAATTTGGTTGGTTCGCTCAGTTTGTTTGGTTTGCACCAATTAGTGCTCACCTCTAAACGCTACAACCCCTATCAAGATTTTATTTCTCATGATATGCACATTTTGTCACCTAATTATTATCACAAACTGAGTAAATAGTTTAGCTATCTTTACATAATTTATGGTCAATGGATAGATCCCTTTGATTGTCTTTAGAATTATTAATAAATGGTCAAGTCTAACTTTTACATGTTTATTAAACTATTTATATATTAATTTGAGATCTAGAGCCAAAACTTTATTTTTGGTTTAGCTTATGGTCATTTGATATAAACTTTAAAACATTTGTAGACAAAAAAATCCTTACTTTGTCATGATGATTATTTACCTTTTTTTAATTTTTTATTGCCATAGGTTTAATTTACTTATGTTTACATTATAAGAGCACGTTTAATTTACTTATGTTTAATCATATACATATAAGAGCACCCCACACTTATGTTTCTTAATTCTAAAAATTCTTTAAATATATAAAGTTTAGCACTATACCTATGATATAATTATTTTTTACTCATAGATGATTGTAAATAGACCCATTTGAATATTTTTCAAGCGGGAAATAAAGCAATTCTCAAAAACATGAAGAACCTAGACTCTAGAATCCATAATAGGAATATTTATCGATAAACTGTACGTTCATGTGAGAGAAATTTATAATAGTTCATATTTGACTTATTTTTTCTATAGATAAATTTTTAATGAGCTTGTTGATATTACCTATAACTGCAAATACTACAAGTATCTTGAAAGATAGTTTTCATGACTACGAATATGAGAAAATTCTAAAATCTATTTTTTATGTGAAAAGGACAATCTCATGATCGCTTGTTCTTCTCCGTGAGTACTTTGCTTTGATTTGGAATTCAATCATGGGTTGGCTTAAATTTAGAAGAGTTGTCTCTGAAGTTATCTTATTTGTAGGTATAATATTGTATGGAGGGGTATGAAATTTGATAGGTTTGATAAAGGAGTTGCACTCTCTGTTAGAATCTATTGCTTATGGTAGGAAAGAAATGCCAGAGCTCATAGCCAATCTAAACAAAGCATATTAAGACTACAATGTTCTTCATCTTGTATAATTCCAGAGTTCTTGTTCATTTTCAACCTTTTAGGAATAGATTCTTGCTTTATAATTGAGTTTGGATATCTTGTTGTTTATATAATGTGTTTGTGTTGTTACCATGCTGCCGACATGTAGCAGGTGGTGAGGGTTATGTAAAGTGTTAAACTTGTGCCTCACGAGTGATTGTAGCCTCTTGTGCCTCACAATATATACAAAGATCCTCTTTCTTTCAATCCATGAAAATGGAAGGTTAGTAGTATACATCAAATCTAGAATATTTGATCATGGAAAGTCACTCAACATTGCAAAGAAAAATGATTATCGATCTAATTGATGAAATGCTTCATCTGATAATATCTAACGATGGAAGCACAAAAAAATAATACAATTGACACAAACCATTATTCAAATAGATTTGATTCATTCCCTAACTATGAAACATTGTCAGTTGTTATTATCCCTTTTAATTATAAAAATAAGAAGTCAAATGATCACATATTTGAGTAAATTGAATTAAAATTAATAAAATTTTAACTTGGTCCACAAGGTAAGTCTGAAATAAGTGGGAGGATTAGAGAATTTTGTGCCTTTTGGTCGAGGGATGATGTTTTGGGTCAGGTACAGACTTCACCAAGTTTCAGATGGATTTTTTTTACTGGTTACAAAGCACGCTGGTTACAAAGCACACGTACAGTAATTAGGATGATATTAATAATGATTTGCATAGTTTTTAACATATGGAAGCCCATTAAAGAAGGGAGTGTATTCAAACTCCTAGATTAGGATTCCTGGTGGTTTTCATATTCAGAAGAGCTCTAAAGAATGAAACGGCCAAACACGGGGCAAAGATTTTGAATATCTCTTCTTTGACAAGAATTTGATGTTGTTAGTTTCAAATACTTATGATACTATTTGTCTCAGAGAAGAAAAAGGCAAAAAAGAATGGTCTTGTGTTGTAATAAATTTCTTGGGCTTTCGTATAGTATTCTATATTGGTGTGGTTGAGCATATGTATTATAAGTGTTGATGTAAACACTAAAATATCATTGTAGTTTGTAATTATTCTTGAATATTCTTAATTTGCTTTATTGATAATCTGATTGCTAATTGAGTGGTTTTTAATACTTAAAGGGGATAACTCCCAGTCTCTCAGCTATGTTATGTCATAATTTAGAGCATGTTTCATAACTTTAGATTATAATTCATTTGCTTATAATCCAAAATCGATTATAAGCCAAGTGCATTAAGCCAAAATGTTTGGTAAATTAAGTAGATTATAGTCTATTTTTAATAATGGAGTGTTTGGCAAATGGTTGGATTATAAACATCATCATTATCAAGATGACAAAAAAATGTTTTATGAGATTGGAGAAAGTGAAATGTGGCTTGAAGCTTTCTTAATTGATGAGGTGTATATTATCTTTTACATGGTCAAACCTTGTGGCTTATAAGCTGCCAAAAAATGTTTAATGAGATTGGAGAAAGTGAAATGTGGCTTGAAACTTTCTTAAATGATGAGGTTTATATTAGTCTTTTACGTGGCCATACCTTATTTTTTGGTGGTTTATAACCAAAATAAGCTATTTGTCAAACATGTCAAAGTGGCTTATAACATATCAAAATGGCGTATAAGCCTCCTATTGGGTAATAGGAAATAACACTCTCGAAGAAAAGGGAAGTTCATAATCATGTTGACCCGATACACATTTATCAAGTTGTATGAGTCCAAAATCATTAATGGGCTTTGGTATTTGGATAACAATATTTAAGAAAAAAAGACAATGAACAACAAATAAATTCAACAAGCTAAAATTAATTTAAGATGATAGATTACATACAGAATATCCTTAGAAATTCAATGATTGATTATGATATTAAAACATTACTTAACTATGTGTCGGGTAAATTTCACATAACCCCTTGTCTTTTAGACCATCTTAAGATAACCCTTGAACTTTAAAAATGTCATTTAACCAAAGCACGTGCAAAGCATACTAGAGTTAGCATTAATTTTTTAATCTTGGCTTATTGGCTTTAATTATTGATCTTCCTTTATAACGCTATTTGTTTCAAGTATTTTTCACTTTCGCAACACTATATTTTCTCAAGTCAATTTTGGTTTTATATCAGTCCAAATAACATAAAAATTCAAATTAGCTTTGGATTGCATTTATTTCCTAGCAATTCAATTATAAACATGAAAATTTAAACTCAGTGTAGCTATTCAAACAAACATCAAAGAAAATAAATAATCACCATGCTAAATTTTAGAGACATAAGTGAGCAAAAACTATCAACGTGGAACCATGGAACAGTAAAGAAATAAATTTAAAATACTTAATCATGATATTTAACCACATACATTGCATGTACATAAAACCTAGTGTGGTTATAAAAGAGAGTGTTTAACAAATTAAAATGTAATAAAGAAAAATTTTAAAAATATAGGCACTTCAGACATGAAGATTTTAGTGGTTTAATTATAATATGCTACTAACTAAATGTATTTTACCACTAAATAGTTATAAAACTAGAGTTACATTTCACATCATAAAACTCATCAATTATTAATTATGTGATCATTCGTTACATGTGGATTTAAACCCAAAGTATCATACTATCCTTGTAAAGTGGGTTGTTTGCACTTAAGTATCCCAAACGTTTATTCCATTTTAACTTTGATAGCATAAAGCTTTCTTAGCCCCAAACTTTACCCCATTTTTAACTTTGATATCCCATGTTTTCTTCTCAAAAAATACCCCAACCTTTAACAAAAGTTTAACTTGATTTCACAAACATTAACAAAAAATTAACAAAAAACTTTAAACTTAGAGCATCAAAATTATTTTTGTTGAACTCAGTTGTATTTTATGGGCAAAAAAAATTGGGTTATTAAAGTTAAATTTTGTTGAATCATGGGGAGTTTTTGGACAAAAAATTGTTTGATGTATAAAAGCTAAAAATGAGGTAAACTTTTAGGTATTTAAGTGAAATAATCCCAATAAAAAAAATAAAATTTAAAATTATAATATTGTAATATAATGGATATAACAATTTTGTAATACTAAATTATTGGATTATACTTTGTATAGTCTAAAAGCCTAATTTTACCCTATCATCTATGTAGATGTAAGTTGTGATTATATTCAAAGTGACACTAAGAAATAAAATTATCTTTATTTTCTTAACGTATATATTATATGTTTTCAAAAATTAATTTATGAGAGGAGTGGTACATTAGTTCAACATATGTGTCCTTGTATGTCGCTAGCACCGTTGAACATATTTACTAATTGTTTTCTCGAATATGAAAAAGTAACAACGAAAAGTAACTATATTGTATTTCTAGAAGTAGCCTTCAAGTACATTATCAATTCATGTCCATGAAAAAAGTTCAAATCATAAAACAAGTATATCCACGTGCAACACACGTGCACTATACTAACCTAAAAAGTATTTGAATCAATCAATTTGTCTAGTTCTTCTTGAACTATTTCTTTCTTAGTTTGCAAGGTTTACATAAATCTGTTTATTCATGTTTAAGATGGGTCTAGTCTTAAAGAAGTGGAGAATGTTGGTTTGCTGAGTACTGAAAACGTGAATGACTTTCTTGATAGAGCATTTGTGATGCAGTCCAATCCAAAAGGAGGTTCTCAAATGTAATTTTTTCGACACCTATGTGGGTCTTGATTAGAAAGTATGAGGCTCTCGATATTGTAAACTTTGAATATGGCAGGTTTGAATATGCATTTGAAAGAAGAAGCAAGTCTTTGATATCGTTCTATGGCTTGTTTGAATTTGGCGGGGAGCTAATTGAACCTTGAACGATGATAGAAGGCCTTGAAGGAGCTTCGCGAATGAGAGACATCATCGATAGCTTGATGGGTTGACGTCGTGACTGATCGAAGACCGATCAGTAGAGATCCAACAATGAGGATAATTCAGCAAATCTCGAGAGCTCGTTGGAGGTTGTTAGTTGAAGTTCGTAGTTGGATCCAAAAGACCGAGACAATCTCAGATATCGGCGAGTGTTTTGGAGGAGGCAAAGTCAAAGATGAGGTGGTTTAGTGACAGGTTATTATTAACAATGAACAATAAATCTAGATTACTGTTCACTTGAACAATGACAAATTTTTTTCATTTTTTTGGGTTTTTTTGTTGAGGACTAGGATTTTGCATGGACTATGAGATGAAAGGCCAAGATTAATAAGGACTTTAAATAGATGGATGAGATTTAAGAAAGAAGGATTTAGGTAGATAATTAGGGTTCACACCTAGAGGCTTCATAGCTATAACATTTAACGTGCCAAACAAAAGCAATTCATATGCTTAGAGAGATTTTCATAACTCAATTTTTTATTCTTAAATGTTTATTCCTTATAGAAGATTACACATCTTATTTATACAAGAAGAAAGCTTTTAATCACTAAAGATAATAAACTAAAATTCTAATCAAATCAAAGCCTAACAAATTAAAATATGCAATCAAATAAAATCCACACTAAAATGCAAGATTACATAGAATAAAATCAAACCTACCAAATAGATAACATCTTGATAAATCCTAATTTCATAAAAGCAACGGTCTACAATCGTCTTCACCAATTTTCTGAGGAAGCCCTCAGGAAAGAAATATATTGCCTTGTCATGTTTATTGTAATCATTTTTAGCATCTTAGTAATATCATCTTTGATCATTTGATTGTCAATGCATTTGTAGAGAATTATTATGAATGGCTTTTCCATGGGGAGGGATTGTGATAATGGACGATCGTGGGCTATTGGACAAGTTTTAGATTTACTGAATCGTTTTTAGTTCAGTAATATTTTATGTAATCTCTATTTGTTAAGTAAGATTTTTTGTATGATTTGATTTAGAATTTTTAGGATCTCTGAGATTTATTTTGTTAGAGATTTTCTCTTTATTCCCTTTCTATTAGGATTGGTTAGGGTTTGATTTAGTTTTGAGATTTAGTTTTTCTTTTCTATAAATAAAGTTGTAATCCTCCATAGACCTTGATGAATAAAAAAAAGTTATGAAATTTGTTGAGCACGTGAAATTTTTGTTTTTTGGCATGTTAATTGCCTCTTAGGGTGTGAAGCCTTTAGGCATAAAGCCTAGTTATCCCGAAACCCTCTCTTTCTTTGATCTCAAACATATATGTTTTGTTCCTTAATCAATAATTTGAGATATTTGTGTTACTATATTCTGCTTAAACAAGATGCCTAAATTTTATCTTTTTGATATATTATTGAATGATTATAAATTGAATAGCCTGAACTATTAGATTGGAAAAGAAATCTGTTTAATTACTTAATGCTGAAAATTTGGCTCATGATTGTCTAAGGTGACATACCCGCTAAACCAGATGTAACTGATGATAAAGATCATCAGTCATAATCCTACTTAAAGATAATAATGATAAAAGTGGTGTTCATAAGATGAACACACATATATATTTTCATAAGATGTTTTGATATATATTGACACATTAGATTTATTGGAAGTTGAGATCAAAACCAAATGTTGATGTGATTTTTACTTTCAATCTCCATCCCTAGTTCAGTTTAAAGTGAATAGTTTAGAATTCCAGATCTAACTATCACTTTATTAGAATTGAACAATTTGTTGAAAAAGGAAAATACTATTATGAAGCAGGTTAAAACCATAGTGATGGATATCGAACTGGATTGTCTAGCATTAAGAAAAGAAAGTTTTCTTAAGAGAGAAATCACAATAGGAAAATAAGTTTTTGAACATAAAGTGGGAATTTAAATAATGAAAGTCATTAGGAAAAGAGATTGCAAAGGTTGCATTACATCACTTAAGAAGGAAATGTCTTTTGAAGATAATTCACCCTATTGGTTAGTAGAGACAACTGATGTGAGTGATTTTTTATATATGATGTATGATTCTAGTATATCTTTACATACTTCCAAATTATTGTAAGAGTACAACAAAAGCATTACCTTGAAGATGGAACGATTAATTTTGACAATAGAAATAAAAGCCTTAGTTTCAGCACTATAACTAAGAAATTTATTTCTGGTTTTGAGTAAAGGGCATGAAATAAAACTTAAAGATTGTCTTAATTTTCTTATAGTTAGAAAAATTTGATTTCTATTTTCTAAACTTTATAGTAGAGATTTTCTGTTTTATTATAAAATTGAACTTCTATTGAAGGTTTAGAAATTGCTTTGTTGACAATTATGAAATTAAAACTTTATAGTAGTGATTTTCTATTGAAGGTTTAGAAAAAATATGTTATTGGAATTGATAAATCTCTTAAATATACATTGGATCAAGGTAATCTAATTTATCTTTGGCAAACAATGTTAGGTCTTGTTAATGTTGATAGGATCAACAAGTTGAAAAATTTCTCAACTTGTGAATATTGTCTAAGAGACAAGATCACCAAACTCTTTTTCCAGAATAGTGCTAAAGCTCTACGTACTCTTAACTTCATACATTCAGATGTATATGATCCTTTAAATGTTAAAGTAATAATTGAATATTCTTATTTTATAGCATTCATATATGATGCTTTTATATATTGATATATTTATGCGATTCCATCATAAATTAGAATGTTTTTGAATAGTTCAAAGAATATAGACCAAAGTTAAAAAAAGGGACTTGATAAAAGTATCAAAGTCATTCGATTTGATCGAGGTGACAAGGTCCTATTCTTAGGAGTTTAAGAGATTTATGAACGAAATGAAATTATTAGTACTTGATACCTCCAATTTCACCACACTTAACAATTTGTCAGAAAGATAGAACTAAACCTTATTCGATATGGTTAGATTTATGCTAGAGAATTTACTTCTTCCTACGTTCTTATGGGTTATGCATTGGAAATTGGAAATTATTTGTCATGTAGAATTCCTACCAAATCTTTTTCTTCTACCTCCATATTAGATGTGAATATGAAGAAATTTAAGGGTGCAACACTTAAAGATTTGGGGTTGTCACATTCTTGTTAGAGAACAAAATATGAGCAAATTGAAATCTAAAATAAATAACAGCCTACTTGTAGGTTACCCTAAAGAAAATAGTAGGTATTATATTGATAATCCTAGTGTAGTTTTCCGATAATAATTGTTATTAGAAATTTGTTCTTTTATGAAATCAAATTTATTGATCAAGGATCTATATAACTCTAGAAGAAAACTTATTTTCTTTAGTGGGAGAGTTATTTAATCCAATGGGAGAAACTTCAAATGAGTTGAAGATTCTATGAATTTAGTAGGAGCTTTAAATAATAAAGTAAATGGAGATTTACTTACTAAATTTAATTAAATGGAGATTTACTTACTAAATTTATTGTTGAATACACTGATTACATTTAGGAGATCAAATCGATTTTCATCCACCTGGTATAATATAGTAACCTTGTCAAAACATATTTAATGGAACCTAACAAGGAGAACAAAAATCCTAGAACTTACACAAAGGTCATGTTAGATATGATTTCATGTAAGTGAGTTGATATCATATTTGATGATAAATGGTTATTAACTTTTGAAGAAACCTTTTCTCCATTGTAATATTATAGTTCATAAGGATCCATTTAGTCATTTCAGTATGTTATGAATATAAGACATTAATAAATAGATTTCAAAATAACTTTCTTGAATGGATATCCTAAAGTAGATATTTACATATAGAAATTATAGAATCAAGTATGTAAAATTCAAGAAGATAAGATTGATTAATTGAATCAATCAAGTTATGAACTTAATCAAGCTTCAGATAATTGAAACATTCATTTTGATGAAATGATTAAGGACATTGATTTTGATCAAATTCTTAAAAAGCCATCTTGTGTGTATAAGAAATAATAAAATAATTCCATTATATTTCTAACATTGCATGTTAATGATATATTACTCATTAAGAATGATATTTTAATGTCATGATTAAAAGTATGGCTTTCTGATAAGTTCTTTATGAAGGATTTTCTTTAGACATTTTATATCTTTGATCTCAAATTCTATATAGATAGAAAAAGAGATATATAAGATTGTCACAATCTACTTATATGGATAAGATCCATTGGGGGTTCAACTTACAAGATGTCAAGAAAAGATCAGGTGTTGTAAGACATGGAATCTCACTCTTTAGGGAAATGTGTCCCAAAAAAGATTAAGCATTTTAGAAACAATTAATCTTGTAAGTAGTTTGAAATCAAATCCTAATAATAGAAAGTCTATTTCGGGTTATACTCATATCATTAATAATAATAGTCTATTTCGGGTTATATTTATATCATTAATAATAATAGCAGAATATATAGTGTAATCTAAAACCATTAAAGAAGGAATATGGATAAATCAATTTCTCCATAAGCTTATGTTGATGCTCAAACTTACACTCGGATCAAACAGTCACTAACCGCGGTCGGGTTAGAGTTTAACGATGTAGGGCTCGTTTCTCCTCCTAATACGATGTCCGGCGGCTACTCTTAACGCCGAGGAATACCTGTGGAAGGGTCAGAGTTGGGATCTCCGGTAGCCACTCCGACGATCAAGTCAGTATGTGAAGAAATAAAGTACTTGCTGAAGTAAGAGTAGAAATTAGGGTTAGGGTTTCGGCGGAAGAAATTGCTTACCTTGTTCATTGTTTAGTTTCTACTTTTATACGTGGGTGGGAGGGTATTTTCGTCACTTTGGATGTCGAGGATGATGCGTCAGCCCTATATCTACGTAGGCTGACTTGGCAACATGACTGGGACGTGTGAAGGCTGCTGTGCCCTGCTGCGCCGAACAGTGTTGCCAGGTGTCATCAAGGGAGTGGCTACGGATTTTGTACTGTTACGGTGGTGTTAATGAGGATGGGACCTGTAGCATGGCCTGCCTTAATTGTCCGAGGTGCCTTAAATATCATGTGAATAGAGAGAATCTGCACATTGATTTCCTCATTAATGTGACGCCGAAGTGTTGTCGTGACTTGAACCTAAGGCGGCTGTCCTACATGGGGGGAGAGACGGGTCGACCTGGCGGCGCTCATCATGCTGCTCGTGAGGGCGTTTGGCTAATGTGGCTGTTAGCTTCCGGTCATGGCGGAGACCGACTAATATGGCCTTCCATGTCGTCCACGAAAAGGAGAGGGGAAGGGTCGGCTAATGCAGCCTCTCGTGTCGCCCACGAGAGGGGGCCGACTAGTACTGCCCTTTGTGTCGCCCACGAGAGGGGGC
>JBAKGM010000412.1:9857272-9867660 GCA_037177215.1 Asparagus racemosus | reverse complement strand
GGGGGGGGTGTTTGGTAGTGCTTTTATTGAGCTAAGATGAAGTTCTTTTTCACTGGCCTCTTTTTCTTTCCTATTATCTTCATTCATGTGTTTGATGGAATTTACAGAAGAAAATACTTCGGGAGAAAATGGAAATATTCTTTTTCTTCTCCAAATATCAGTTGCATAAAAAGAAAGTTCACGGTAAATTAGAATGAGATTTCAAGTAAATAATATGTTATTTTGTTAGCATGGCAGCATTTTCAAACAACAGATTCATAGACAATCTTCCGCACTAACAAACAATGCGCGAATTTTACTTAATTTCAACTGTACGGTAAAGTATTAGAGGAAATACATGAAATCCACACAAAAGTGAGAAATAGCTTATTGCCGAGCATCTTCTATGTTCAGGAAATTGAACTCTGGACAAGAACAAACAGCAACAGACTTTTAACAAAAGGAATCATGAAAGCATCCTCTTCTTGGCCACAAAAGAATACATTCAATCCCACCAAAACCTTCTGTTATCTAATCATTTTGCGGAAAAATGTGTGCTTAAGAATAATTCCCCCGAGTATCACTTTTCTTTTGAGGATTCAGATTTCAAGCTCTTGGCAGAATGATGGTCTGAGAGGAGCTGCTTTGTTTTCTCCAGAACGCCGAAGAAAATTGAACCGCCAATACCTATCCATAGCACTCTTGGCCCAATACCCTGTAATAAAGAAATATAATGAGAATTGATGTATTGTTGTTTGTGGTTCAGTTGTGGTTCTGGGTTGTTTGTGCTTTCGTAACTTGATACTTTTACTTTGGTGATTTGGGTTTTTGAGCCTGTTTTGGTTATATATGATGTAATCTGAAGATGGTGACATCTGTATCTTTATGTTTGGGGATGTGACTTGTTTGTTTTGTAAACAACTGTTTTTGGTAATAGAAGTGCAGGTGGGGCTTTTTGATTTCCAGCATCCTCTCTCTTAAAAAATGAAGGCACATAACCCATACGGCATCATTATGAAGACATCCTGAGATATCAATGCTCAACATAACTCACATTCTAAGGAAGCATACACGGATACAAGTCCAATAGCATTTGCTGGCCATGCATACATGCACATGTACATGCTAGCATGATAGATGTGATTTGTTTCCCGGCCAATGCTATGTTGCTTGAATCAAAGGGCAAAATAAAATTCTTCATTAGCAGATCACCTCCCCCCCCCCCCCCCCCAAAAAAAAAAAAAAAAACCCCCACCCACAAACAAAATAAAAAATAAAAAAACACACAAAACAATCTGTAGTAGAGAGGGAGGTATCTGCAATCAGCAATTATGCTTCTCAAAATGCTAGCCTCAGGGGTGGTAACTGCTTCTCAAAAATTTGAGGGGTGATAGGTACTACTGAAGATATAAATGGAGGGGGTTATATATGATTTATCATAAATTACACCACCATGCATTTCACCCAAAATTACAATACCATTCTCTGAAAGTTACCCTATATTGCAACCATGCAATTTACCCTAAACTATAATATCATGCAAGATACTGTGAACGTGTCATCAAGTTCACAACGAAGGCCTTAATTTGTTGAAGTGTCTTGAAATTGGTGTCAACCAATAGGCCAAGAAGGCTCCATTTAAGTGATTAAACATACTAATAATAATTGTTCAATCTCACATGCTGAATCCAAGAATCTACAGAAATTCTCTCAAGGGTCTACGAGTAATGGACTTGACAACTATAATAACGCCATTACCCAATAGACCATCCAGGTGACTAGAATATCATACTTCAAAACCATTAGTTTCCTAACATGAACCATGTATTTTAAAAAGAGCACTTTTTCGGGACCAAAAATTCACGGGGCCAAAGTTGGAATGTGTTCTTCCTACTTTATTAGGATTCTATGGAAAATCAAGGGTTAGTAAGAAGGACACTTGCCCATAGCTGGTCGCACAGTTCTGAGTACAAAAACAATTTCTCAGTTGAATGGTCCGAGATCATAAAATAGACTTGCTATATCTGGCACAAAGGGGATCCAACCTACTTGACCATAAAGTTACTCTGCTGGACTAACTCTTTTGAGACAAAAACTCAAGATTAAATATCTTTCCAAATATATAGATAGAAGCTTTTAGGAGTCCAGGAAATGATCACAGTACTAGAAAAGCGAACCTTCAGAAGAGCAGCAGGGCCTTCTTCTCTGACAATAGTTTGAGCACAACTAATTAGTCCGTTGTATTTCGCTCCTGAACCCTGTAAAGTTTACATCCAGATAAAGGTATGCATAATGCTATAAGGCTTCATGAACTAGGAGATGTATAAAGCATATATAACTTTACCTGAACCATCAGTCTTGTCTTTAATACATCAAGAGGGGTAGTTATAGCTCCAGTTATAGCACCTGCAAACAAAGAGGCAATATAACAGAATTCTATACGACCAGAGAGTGCGCTTCTGGGTTCAACTTATACAAGAATTTAATTGTGTTAAAAGATAGACAAATAAATGTCACTGATGATGTTAGGATTGATCCCATATTATTACTGATGGAAGTCTAAAGTTAACAATGTACAACACATAGTAAAGAATGTCAAATGTTAGGCATGAAACTTTAAATTTACTTCTGCAGGTATACGAGCTAATCAGAACAATATATTTGCCAATCTTACGAAGAGAAGAATGATACATTGTTCTTATGAATATTATCTCTGCGCAGATTACAGATCAAACAAGCAGTCCATAATTCAATTAGAAATTTTGCATCTTATAAATGCAAGAAATCGGACAAGACCGTAAAGCCACAGAACAATAAATTCAGAACCATAAATTTGGAGAACCTTCTGCAGGCATATCACAGTATACCACATCAATAGAAGAACATGCAGCAATTTAAGCATCAAAAGAAGAGATCTATTAAAAGGAGCGTAAAGACTACCAGCAAAAGCACCGATTACAGCATTCTCCGGATCACTTAACTCTCTCCGTGCCTGCAAAGACACAAGGAGAAAAACATGAGATGTAATGTTGCATATGAACAAAGTTTACGTGGTGCCAAATAACCAAGCAGCTCTAAATTACTGAATAGGCAATGAAGGAACCGGGTAGTCAAGGAGATGGAGTAAAAAGAAAAACCACTTCTATGGGAATAGGACACATCCAGATTAATTGAATTCCTATTGTGTTTGTAGGAAATTTGGAGTCTTTCAGATATTCATCTCTGTAGACTGTAGTACTTAGGATTTTGCACAAAAGTCTTTTAGAGTCTATCGAGCAATAAATTACATATTGGAATATGAAGAGACAACTCTTTACTGCTCTGTTTGAAAAATTATCACTCTATTCCCTATGTTTACAGAGAATGCGCAAAAAAGAACCTCTACTAGGTTCAAGACCATCAGATCAGAGAAGCTAAACCTAGACCCACCACATCTCCAGACAACATCACAGGGGATCCCATGGTCCACCAAGATCAGGTAGGATGTTCATAGTCACCTTCTAAGGAATAACTAGTTCATTGCAGTGACAGTATCGCAGTTGGAAAAGGATTACTCATTCAACCATTGCCGGTAGCCATAATTCATTTAGCTAGCAGTCCCAAATATGTGTAACAAAAACAAAGACTTCTGCATCTTTCAGATCAATAAATAAAAGACAACTAATAATAGCCTTTAAACGTCACACTCGACCTGTTTTTTTTTAATTTCATTCAACTAGCTTCTTCTGATAAAAAAAAATGAGAAATTAACATACTGAAAATGTCCAAGAGACTTTTAATCTCTAACGAAGTCCGTATGTAGTTTCTTATGATGTAACAATTGATAAACTGAAACATAGTTTCTTTAGATGCCTGCTTATTGAAATGTCTCGTGACCAATTGCTGAAAAGGTTGATTTTACAAGCTTCTGCACCATGATCGTGTAAAACTTTCAAAACCAACGAGGAAAGTTTTTAATAATGAGAAGTTCTTTTTTTCCTTCTGCGAGAAAATAAGGTATTCTGAATTATGCAGGGACAATATCAAAATCATATTCAAGTTAACAAGTGAATGATACTTAAATGATAGTTATACTCAGTGGCCCACTGGTTGAGGAACTTATGGAGTTAATGTGTAAATCTTAGAGGTCCACTAACAAAAAATGGTGGAGTTAGTCTGTAGTTATCCATGTTTTAAAAAGCGGAAGCGTAACGTGAAGCATTAAACCCTTTAATGAAGCGAGGCGAGGGGCAATCGTCAAAGCATGAGGCATAAACCTCATTGATTGAAGTATTTTAATTTTAAACTTCGTAAAAGTTTTGAACACATAATATATAGTGGTATCATAATTCACAAATAGATACATTCATGTCTTGATTAGTAAATAAAACTTAAAGACGTGAAGTATAAAAAAGAATCAAAATAAACTAAGCAACATGCATAACATATATATCTTAATTTCACTCACATGGTCATATAAAGATACAAAGGGGTAATGTTAGTAAAAATTATTTTATATCCTCCTATCCTATCTTGTCTAAAGTGTGTGCTTCAAAAAAGAAGTGCTTATGAAGCGCGAACTGCACACTTCAGTTATGGTTTACGCAATGAGGCCTAAGCTTCAACGGATAAATAGCTTCTCTCTTGAGTTTTGAAGCGTTTACTCTTCAAAAAATTTCGAAGCGAGTTTCAAAAAAGCTTTTTCATACGTTGATAGTTATAACTTCCTATGATGGTGGTCATCAAGAATTTTACAGGAGGCTTAGTCTATAAATTAGTCTTTGTTTCTCTCCATCAGTAACGCACTCCAGAAAAAGTTTTTAGACTAAGGAAAACTCTCCAGTTTATGATCTTATCCAATTAAGGAAAAATGATTCGGTGATACTAATGGTAAGAGGTAAGATTTAGTTTTGTGTTTATCAGTAAGCACTATCATAATTAACAGTGAATACATGGAACTATGATAGAAATAATGGAAGAGTAGTAAGCTTACAGCAATCTTATATCCTATTCGAAGCTGCTCGTATAGACAGAATTGGATTGCATCAAATGGAAGATCTCGCAGTAGAAAGGAACTATATCCCTACAAATTCAACAAAAATAACATGATTAAGTCTCAAACATCAGTGTTCAAACTTAAAAAAGGACACAATAGGGACCGAAATACGGTATTGCTATCATCTCTTTAATTGTGAAGGAACGTGGGATATCTAACCAAAAGGTGGTGAACAATAATGTCTATCAGAAAAGTCCTTACAGCATAAAGACCTTTGAACCCTTCCTTAGCTACTATAAGGCGAACAGCATCAGGTGCAGAGGCAAATTGCCCTGTCTGCATTCTTTGCTTGACTACCTGGAAAATGGAGACGGTAGGGTTTAGATATACCAGAACTTTATATTTATAATCTTTGGATGGACATACTTTATTTATAACCTTTGGATGAACATACTTCATATATATAATCTTCGAATGGGCATGGAAATTTACCTCTGTGGGGACACGAATAAGTGAAGATGCAACACCTCCAATGGCACCTGCAGTCTTAAGTTTTGGAACATATAAGTACGGAAGAAATATTCATTCAAGAGTACTTCAGTTGAATTCAGATTAAGAATGTTGCGAGATAATCTGGTTTACACGTGTTAATTTCACTTCAGTTGAATTGATATTAAGAAGGTTGTTAGATATCTGGTTTACACATGTAAATTTTATCCTGAACCACAAACTTAAGACCTCATTTAGAAAGCAATAGCTTAAAAAAACTGAAAGCATACTACATTGCTTCAGAAAAGTTAAATAACACTTCATCCTTTCACGTTAAACTCATGGATGTAACATTGATTCAGGATAGAAAAAAAATAAGGTGTAATGATTACTGGTGCATAAAATTCAAATAAATCATCCTCTGGCACAAATATGAGACTTTTTAGCAAGGAATCACTAATCAGGTTAACATAAAATATTTTGTACTTAAATTCACTTACCAAATGAGCAAAAGCACTAAGATTTTCAGGAAATACTTTTAACAGTTTTTGTTTGGTGGGCTCATATACACCCACGAAAACAGCCGATGCCCTGTGGATTAAAAGGATAAACAGTAATGAGGAGAGTTACAGAGTGGTGAGATAAGTTTACAAAACAGAAGGTCCAACAGAATATATAAGCAAAGAAAACCACGATGTTGGCAAGAATGTCTTTAGTTACATTAGCGCGACTAACCATTTACAGTGCATCCCTGCTAACGTGCCCTCCAAAATTTACATCCATTGAAATGTTTATGTTCGCATATAAAATATGATAAATATGGTTTTCTTGTGAATTCACAAATTTGGGTATCTTCTGAACATATAGTACTTAAAGGAAGCGATTAATAGGACACACAATAAAAGTAGGCTTTCCAAATTGATAAGAAAACTCACGGTAAGACCCCAGCAAGATTTCCAGCCAACCCTGAATACAAGCCTTTCCATTGGATTTTGCTCCCAGCATGAGCAGCCTGAAATGAAATGAATGGTTCATAGCAAGTGACCTACTCCTCTCACAAGAACATAAATACAAGATTCCTTAACTTAAACAATAAAAAAAATCCAGGAGCGCAAATTGATACCATGAAGGCATAGTTACAATCATTGCACATAATGATAGACATTGATATCATGAGGCAAGTCCTGAGCATACAAGTGTTAATACTAAATGCAGACGTAAACTTTAAATTAAGACCTAAATGCTTGAACTGATGAGAAGATTGTGACAGTCAGCATGTTACATAATTACTCACGGACAAGCTTTGAGGATCTAGCCTTCAGAAAAATCTAGTAACAACAGTATTGAATACTTCACCTAGAGCATTCATAGTTTACATATGAACGCATAAATATTTTTATTAAGAATAACCTGCCTGAAGCCGAGTCTTTATCGTATCGATAGGATATAGGACTGATTCAACGACAACACCAGCAGTGCCTCCTGCTATAATACCATCTAAAAGAAACAAAGAAAGATTTAATTAAGCCCAACAAGTAGTTAATATTGAAATAAAAATAAAAAATAAACAATATCACTGTCATGATATTAAATTTAGACCCCAGAACCCAAAACTTTACTACCCGTTTTACTTCACCAACAAATGAAACTTTTTCCAATTAACATACCACGACAACTGACATCTCTTCCACTTTCCTCCTGACAAAGTCCTCAAAAGCCTCCCTCCTCCCTTCTTACCTTATTATTTGTGTGTGTGTGTGTGCGCGCGCGTGCGTGCATGCATTTTTTTTTTTTTTTTGGGTGCTCATCTCGATTTAAAAGATATTTGCTTTATGTATCCTGACAGTTTACCGAAGGCTAAGAAATAAGAATGATAACTAACTTTACTTATATAGCTGCAATCAGAAATATTTTGTAGTCTTAACTTTAAAAAAATATATTTTAGTTCCAAGTCAACAAGAAACAATGCCCCACATACCAAATAGTATCCGCACAAAATTAAAGGGCTTTTCATCTTCCATGGTGACCGATGCAAATGGCTTTGAAGATTCCACCTTGGAGTTGCGAAATTTACTCATATAAGCATCTACAAACAATAAAATAAAATTAAAAAAATAAGTCTGCTCAAAGAAAAATCAAAATATTAAAATAAAAATAAACTAATTTGTCACATTTACATCCTAATTCTTCAGCTATTCAGAATAGTTGTGACCAGAAAATCTATAGTTCTTAAACATGATGGCAATTGCAATTTATGGTAGTTGACTTGAAGAACAGATTTTAAACTAAATTACACAATTCCCTTGATCAAAATTCTTTTCTCAACTTCAAACTAACATATTTGCCATAGCTATTACCTCCAAATAAACTAACATGGTCAAAGTCACAATCAAAAGTAAAATTTGAACTCAGTTATAAAGTTCCCTTCACCCAAAAACTTTTTTTCAACAACTTCTTCAACTTTTTCATACTTCTTCATCAATAAACAAAATAAAATCTTCAAATTCCAGAATTCAAAATCAAAACCAAACTTGAAGTTATATACACAGTTCCTAACCAAAAAAAAATTTTCAAACAATTAATTCAAACTCTTGCAGTTCTCCATAGTTCTTCACCTCTAAACAAAATAAAATCTTCAAATTCAAAATAAAATCTTCAAATTCCAGAATCCTCAAAATAAAAACAAAAAATTTAAGCTTATTCACACAATTTCTTCATCAAAAAAACTATATTTTCAAAAAAAAAATTCAAACTTTCATACTTCGCCCTAGTTCTTCACCTCTAAACAAAATAAAACCGTCAAACTCCACAAATGTCAAAACTGCTTTTATTAATAAAATTCAAATCTCCGCATCAATCACATTTCAAAAACCCTAGATTTTAACATTTAGAAATTTTGAGAAATTACCTGATGAAACTGCAGGACTATTTCCGCTGTCAATCGATAAAATTAGAGGACTCATTATTCTTTTTTACCTGAAGAAAAAGAAAATAAATTAATTAACAAGAAATTATTGCAGAATAAAACTTGCATACGTAAATAAATAATTACAGTTGGGCGTGGAAATCGAAGAGAGTATCCGGGAGGAGAGAAAGGGATTAGAGAGGGTTTTAGAAAATGAGCGGCAGATATGGTCACCCTCGAGTGAGCTTACCGCCTCCGTTCGGATTTGGATTCGTCTCGAATCTGAACCGGTCGGAAATGCGATGTGGATTCGGTTCCGGTTGAGATTTTGTTCCACCCGATGAGTTGGGGGCCGATTTCTGACCTTATAAATAGGGCTAAATAGCACTCATATACCCCATTGTTTCACCTATTTTTCACTTATATACCCCAACTTGTATTTGGCAGCAAGAAAATATTTTAAAAATTTTTAAACATGGACTTATGTATCCTAGCTTTGTTCGGTGACACTTAAATACCCTAAAGTTTTTACAGCGGGCACTTAAATTTGCACATAAATTTCCTCAGTTATACAAACTTGAGGGTAGTTAAGTGCAAGCTTTAAAAATTTTAGGGTATTTAAATGCCCATTTTAAAAATAATAGGGTATTTAAGTGTAAATTTTTAAAACTTTAATGTACATAATTGCTACCAAAAACAAGTGAGGATATATAAGTATGCACATTTAATAACTTTAGGGTATTTTCTTGCTACTAAATACAAGTGAGGGTATATAAGTGGAAAGTTGGTTAAACAATAGGGTATATAAGTAGGGGTGGAAATGAACCAACTAAATTAACAGATAGTTTGATAATTCTTCGAGTAACTATTCGGTCATATTCGATTCGGTTGTTCATTTACCACTAAACAAATATTTTTTTAGTATTCGAGTTTACTAACGAATAGAATTTAACCAGATGTAAATTCGATTCGTTTGTCTATCAAATATTCGTTTAAAATTTGATCACTTATTATTTGTATTATTGCACATATGATGACATATTTTTAATCCACTAACCATTTCTACTTAAATTTTATGTACTGATTTTAAGACTTAAATAATATTACATCTGTTTTCTAATGAAAATTTTGATTTAAATATATATACATCATATGCTATAAAGGAGCAATTTTTATTTATGAATTTAAATGCTATTTGAAAATTAAATTCTTTAGCGGAATAAATATACTTTGATATTCGATAAGTATTCGTGAATATTCATAAATGTTTATCAAATACCAAGTACTCGAGATCGAATTCGAAAAACTCCATATATGAATATTAGAGTCCGCATTCGAATTCGATAATTTTAAACAAATACAAACAAGAACACATTTGTGTTCGATTCGATTCGATCGTCTACCACCCCTATACATAAGTGCTTTTTTAGCCTAAGTGTTTGCGCTTTGATAGTTTATTTTTGTCTAAATATCAGAAAACTCCCCCTAACTTTAGACAATTATCACATAACACTCTATAAGTTTTAAAGTATCATAAAACTCCTCTTAACTTTGAACTTTTTTGGAATTTTTTAATAAAGTTTAGGGATTCAAAAGGTGATCTCGAGGATGAGACCGTGGCCAAGTTTGGGCTTGATTTGTTCCTTCCAGCTTTCCATCTCACTCTTTTACATAGGTAACACGTACATGTAGTCTCGGTTTTTTCTCTCTCTTTTTTTTAATTTAATTATACATATGTGCGTTTTTCCTTGCTATTTTGAGGAGTTGAGCTATTATCCTGCTAACCGATGACACTACTGCATGATTGGATCTGGACATTGATATTTGCAGCAAGGAATCACCCATTAGAGAAGGATATTCTCTATTCTAAGCTCACTTCAAATGCATTGATTTGAAATGTAAAAGTATCTTGGTTCCGGTAATTGTAATCAATTAGAAATTTTGATTTAATATCACGACTCTATTGTGCGCAGCGGAAATTTCGGCAGCACCTCTGGTGCACAACAAGAGAGTAAGATCACAATTAAATTCTCGTTTCTC
>JBAKGM010000412.1:9805192-9823591 GCA_037177215.1 Asparagus racemosus | reverse complement strand
TATATATATATCCGCCTACTAGTGTGGGCACTCGGTTGATGGGCTGTCGGCTGTGTGTGTGTGCGCGTGCACGCGCGTGCGCGTGTGTGTAAGCTAAGGAGCATGTAAATCAAATTATCAATAACACAAGCTTTCCTTTGTGCCAGTTAATAATTTTTATGAAAGGAAATCCTATAGAGGGCCCTCTGTAGAAATTCATATAGTGACAAAGGGGATGAAGAGACCTAGCCTAGCACGAATCTTGATGTGCACATCAAAATTAGCTACTGGAATGTTTAGATTGCCTATCAGTAGAGTTTCTCTCAGTATAGTTTGTATTGATAGGTAGTCTGACTCTACTGATAACTTATAATGATGTGTTTATCAACATGTTAGATCAGATGTATTCATCCCCCTGTCTCAGAATATGATTTTCTGTAGAGGGCTCTGTATATGTTTTCTTTTGTTCTCTTAGTGTTATGTTGTCTATCCCTTCCTAATGTGGATTTTCTCTTGCAGATTGCACAGGCTCTCAAACCTCTTGTGCGCGAAATTGGGTTGTGGGGATCGATATGAGCACTTGCACGTGGATATGAGACTATGATGGGCCTGCTTCCTTTCACTCCAGTTGCCTTTTCGGCATGGTTCCCCTTTCTTTCTGAATTCCAAACTAGGATGCTTTTCAATCAAGCATTCAGCAGACGACTGCAAATTTCTCGCATTCTTGGCGGGCAAAGGAAGGATCACTTGTCTCGTAACAAGGAGTCCTGATGAGCCTCAGAAGATGTTTATTTGGTTGGTGTACATATTCTATAACTAGTACATTCTATCATTTATAATTATACTCAGGGAAGTTGGAAGTACAAATTACAACCTTGTTGGTGGTGTAGAACTGAGTATTTTACTTTTACAGAAAAATGCTATATTAGACATTTATGACCGATGATGTTCCAAACTATATGAGATATTGATATTTAGGTTATTTGCGGATGCGTCCTCTAATTCTATGCAGTGTCGCCAGATTATCATTTATGTTCATGTTATAAGCAACCTTTGGTTTGTATGTTTTTTCATTGCTTTGTAAACTCTTGTGAGAATCTAAAGTACCTAGCAAAGACACCCCGCGTGATGCGGGGGAAGCCGAGAATCCAAGTTCTATTTAACCAAGTTGAAAGCATGTTTTAAAAAGATTTTAAAAAATAGTTTCAATAATTTTAAGTGTTAAAAGTACGGTTTGCCTTTTTTTTTATTATTAGTACTCGAAATGGTTTTGATAACAAATATCATTGTTTATAACAACTTAATTATAAACAAACTTATATACATACATATTTAAAAATGCAACAGCATTAAGTTAGATTTAGTAGTAGTATTTAAAGAAAGTACGTATAGTTGTGATGAACATAGAGAATACAATCTGTCTAAGAAACGTAACGTGAAAAGATAAACTCTGTATATTTTGAAATATATCAAATATTAAAGTAATATTGGCATTTACATACCAAAAGGAGAAAGCAAACAAATTGGAGTAGTCTAATGAAACACTATTAACTGTCTTCAACAAAGTCATCCTCAGATGCTCCCACTGTTTCGATTTCATTCGCGGTAGAACCGTCTCCTCGGTCAGATAGCGAAAATGAGTTGCTAGGTATAAGATGTATTATCTTTTATATCTTAAATCTTTAAAATATAAAATGAGTTGCTATGTAAAGAATATAAAATATTACAATCTTTTATATTTTAAATCTTTAAAGATGAAAATGAGTAGCTATGTAAAAGATGTATTAACTTTTATATCTTAAATCTTTAAAGATTCACAATTACAGGTAATATGCACTCATGCATAGAAATTGAAAATTTACCATGAGTACATATAGTGCTAAAATTTTATTTCCAGATGATGGAAATCTAGGTAGTTTACATGAAAGAAGTTCACTAGCCACATTATATCTCGATGAGTACATATGTGTGCGTCACGTTGTACGAAACGCTAATACAAACTGCGTCATTTTTTGTCTGAAAAAGCATTGAATATTACAACTGAATCCAGTCGTCTGACAACATGCAGTTGTTTCACACTTATACAAGGGACACTTTAGCATAGTAAAATGTTGTTTTTTTGCAGAAGCTAAACACTAAGCAAACATAGCAGACAGTGTAGGCATATTTTAGGTCAATTTTAATTTTAATATAAAGATTCACAAGCCGCACATTGAAGCAAACAGAGTGGATATGGTTTTATAGCAATAGATATCCCACCAGACGACTATGAATTTAACTCCTTATCTTCCATGAATTTTGTTAAACGTACAAACTTGCGCTTAGGAGAAAAAAAAGAGAACTGGGAAAATCTTAGATAAAGTAGCAATTAACAACCTCCCATTTTAATTTTTGACCTCTCAAATATAACATAGGAGCCTCAAATAGTCCACGGACGCGATCTTGAGGTCTCTGCTACGGCGACTGCCATCATGAAGAGTTAATCGGAGAAACCAAAAGATCAAAAGTTTCTTTTTTCTTTTTTCCCGCTTATGTTTTTTCTTCTTTCTCAATACCTTGCTCACCTCCAACTACTTCTTCATTCTCCACTCTTTTAGCTCCTCCCCGATTTGTTTTCATCAACACAATCCACCCATCCTCTTATATAATGAGATATGATCGGCCTACAAACGCATTCAACCCATTAATTACCATACTCATTCATGCCATACCCTCACCATGGGTACAAACCTATTTCTAACTCAGTGCCACGCCTCCCCCATACCATAGCCATCGTTTCCCATCCCAGCCAAGATGAGGAAAATGAGGGTGAAGGGAAGATAGGGGAACACTTCACCTTGTTTGGGAACACTTAAAAAGTGAAGTTTTCACCCGCATTCACTTTGATTCACCCCCAAATAGTGTAAAATTTGTTACACCCTAAATTAGAGTGTAACAAAGGGGAAGGGAAGTTAGGGGAATTGTTACCGTATCTTCCCTTCACCCCCTTGAAATCCAAACAAGCCCTAAACCCAAAACCAACAAATCCCCAGCTAATATAGAGTACAAACTGAAAAAAAAAAAAGCTATTGAACGGTAAAAACGGAATACAAAACTTCAACCCATCTAGCTTTTAGACAACTTGTTTCATGGGCAGAATTAAACATTTGCCAAGAATATTCCTACCAGTAAATTTCACAAAACCTCCCTATAGTTTGGCCTGTTTTGAGATAAAAAGTTTCGGACCTTATCCTCGGGGATGTCAATATGACAGATCTGAAGTCTAAGATAAATAATAATTGCAGATTCTACAGGATCTACTACGCGTAGATGTGCGTGTCCTTCTCATCTTTGTAATCCCTGCACTAGCTAAAACATATTACACCTGTTCGCATGCCCTTTCAGATGAGAAGGAAGAAGTTGCATCAGAACATTCCAATTATGAGTTGTGTTACTACTGAAGGAAAATTGAACAGAGGAGCCCCCCATTGATCAAATTTAATCAAATAAATATTTGCATATTGGTTAAAAATATATTCCTCCTTGGAGGAGGAGGAGAAAGGAGTTCTCTCAAACTGGAAACTTCAGAGCAGTATTATTCCTTATTGGAATCAGAAAACCAAGCAAATACTCTTTTTTTATCCTTCCTAGTTGGGTTTTAGGTACTAATTTTATTATATTGCATAACGTGACTAGGAAACAGGGGCCAAAAATGTCTCCTAATTGAGCTCGTTCTCCTAGTTTGACTCGGAGAAGCATTTGCTGGAGTAACAAACAAATCTTGCTCCAAGTTCTCATTCTCGGTTTTGTTTCGAGAAAATGGAAGACTTATTCGAAAGAGAGATCATCCACTCAACTCACTGCGTTCTTTGATCAAAAGCAACCGGGAAAACACATGGGCTTCATCCTTCCGCAAGAGATGATCATGGTCGACACTTGCGGAAAGATCAATTTGAATACCAAATCGCCCAGTTTTATCTCCACCGTGACGGAATTTCTACTGTGTTAATCACCGAGGTGCCCGAAGGAATTGCTTCTCACTTAGTAAGCGCGCGACATGCCTGATCTCGCTGACAGATAAAATGTTGGCTAACAAGTGTTTCTCGAGAGAGCTCGTGCAAAGTTCCCTCGTGTTCGAGGAGTCACAATATTCCTGCTTGAGGTTGAGATCCATACTTGGGTCCATGTATCTATGAAGGAGATCAGCTCCGGATTATTGGTCGTGATTCGTGAAGAAGAAGGTGAAGTCTCCTGAACCAAGAACCTTGAAAATATCACACATGCTGCAGACTGGGAGGAGTTGTTTCGCTACCCCTCGGATTATTGGTCATGCAAATAATGTCATTGACAAAGGAGGAGAAAGGTCGTGAAAAGTAGAAATATGCAGAGGAAGGCGAGGACGATTCCTGAAACAAGAATAATCTTGCCAAGTTCACATAAATTAAAATGTTGCTGAAACTTCCTGAAGTACAAAATGGCAGATGTGACTAGGAAACGAAATTCATAGTTACTTACAGGTTTTGTATCACTGTAATGGGTCAGGTCTAAGACGGGCCTCTCAAATTCTAAGTATTAAAATCCTGTTTGAAAATTCTTATGATATTTACATAATGAAACCACTCTTTGAACTCAAAGCTCTTAATTTGGTTTACTGTTGTTTGTGGGGGTTTTTTTTTTTTTTTTTTTTTTTTTTTTTTTTTGTTTCTAAATGGAAACAGATTACAGTATATACAGATGAGATTAGTCCTTCTACAAGTAAATGAGATGGGCTATTCCCCTTAGATTTTGAAATTAGTGTTTTATTATAAGACTAGTAATAGAAGATATAATTTATTTGGTGGGGACCACTAAATCCTCAAATATTCACAATATCTAAACTTGCCCATTTCATCCGCTGACCTCTTTTTTCCTCTTCGTTCATCTTGTTTCCGATTATTAACAAAATTTTCTATGATCTATCTCACCCCTCGCTTTCGTTTCTTTATGGAATAAAATATAACCTATTAAAATTTCTCCAGCCTATTTTAATGAATTAACGGAATACTTTTATTTTTTATGGAAAAAAAAACTCTACTATACTTTCGTGTTTCTTTTTTATGGATTGCTAGCTCTGTGTAGGATAGATTTAATTAGATTGGAAAATTACAAAAAGTTAAAAATAGAGTTGTCCTTATATTTCAACACAAATAGTAAGAGGGTAAATTACATTATACCCCCAAGAACTTCCAGTGTTTTTTAGTAAACCCCAATAAATTTCAAAATTGCACTAAATCCCCAATAACTTTTGTAGAAAATCCCCAATATCTTTTGGATAAATTACACTAAACCACCAATAACTTTCAAAATACATTTTTATGTTGTTTTTTGGTTCGAAATCATGGGGTTGTCTACAAAAGTGTGGAAAATTGTTGAGGGTTTTCTGCAATTCTAGAAGTTATTGGGGGTTTATTTCGATTTGGAAATTTTCTGCTTGTCTACTGCAAAATGTTGAAAGATTTTGGGGTTTAATGTAATTTACCGAAATAGGAACTAGAATATTAAAAACAATAATGAACATTTGTTTATTTGTTCTTAATCATGAAGTTGGTTTGGCAAAAATAAAGATATGATACGGATTATGGGTGAGAAAGATAGAAATAGATAAAAAGTTTAATTAATCAAGGATGTACTTCTTTTTTATAAATATAAACAGAGATCAAAGAATTTTATTAAAGTTAATGTTTTTTTTTCATAAAAAATAGACAGGTGAGGAGTGAGAGACAGATAATGAATGATAGAATTTCTTTAATTATAGAATTAATTAGAAGAATACATGTTTAAGGAAAGGAAAAGAAAGTTCCAAAAACTGAAAACGAGCGAAGAGGGGAAAAATAAAAGGTCTGACAAGCGAAATACGTAAGGTGAGATACTGTGAATATTTGAGGATTAAGTAGTCCCAACTAAATAATTTATATCATTTATCACAAATTTTAAAGCATTAATCACTAGATCTAAGGGCTAAAAAAGTGAGAGGAGGAGATTCCTTCTCCTCCTAAGAGGAAAATAGTCCATCTCACTAAAAATTGCATTTAACTTTTACAAAATGTAACTGCTAGTAAGCTATGCAATAGAACAGTCTTAAGTGCCACAATATTCACCTAGATTTCGTCAGACAAGAATTCATTCATACATGAATATTGCAATGTCCCCTCTTTGCCTTTATTATTGAGAATCCCCGATTTTCTTCGTTTCACTGGGGATACTTTGGAGCTAGAGCATCCAATGGTTGGGCTCAAGCGAAAAATAATAGACATTCAAATAAAGAAGCTTGAAACAAATATATAAAAGCAATTGTTTCGTTCCGGATGAACGTTGGTCTTTAGTTAAGGAAATAAACTCGAGATGTTTTTCTAGGGTCCTCAATCAATGAGATATTGTTTGCAACAATTACACATGATAAGTATTACAAATGATAAGTATAAATAACCTGGATCCATGAATGAAAATCAAGTTGATACATCGCTTTTTCCAGGAGCAAGTAGCGAACGCTCATAAGCTATTGTTCTTGTTGAGTATCTATACTTCTCTGCAGAAAAAAGGATCCAACAAGAACAGCAATCCCTGATAGCGCAATTGTAAATAATATCCTCTTGTTTGGTGAATCACGGGGTCGCCTCCTGTAAGCGCCCTCTTCTCTCACTGGTCCTCTACCATCCCTTCGGGAATAAGAGTTATAAAAAAAAAAAAGATAATGTCTTTCAGTTAGCTATTCAACAATTTACAGAAAAACAAATAAATAACTATACAAGATTTTAAAAAAAAATAGCATTTTCTACAGCTAACATCCCTTAGAGGCAATATGACCTACCAAATTGAAGTCCATATCTATGCTGCGAGCAAAATAATCGGGCATGTACTTGGCACGTGCGCGCACTATGGACACGCACAACAAGAGATAGACTCAGAACAGAAGGTGCACACTCAATTTCTATCTCACTGAACTCATTTCACTAAATGCGGTGGCAACTCATATCCAATATCACAACATATGTTGTATATACATATACCTACGCAAATAGGAAAGAAGAATTTGCACATACTTCTAAATTTTCCTTCAGTAGATGGTAGGGGAACGCCCAGACTGCTTTTTAAAACAATGGTAGATGGTATTTCTCAGTACAGATTTTTAACTCGAAAGATGAACACTTAAATTTATGTTGATAGTATCTGCATCTGTACTACTATCTAGAGTGGGCTAGCTCAACTATATAATCTTAGTTTTGTGAGTGTCTGTACAATGTGGATGTGCGAGTACCCGTGTGTATATATATGCATAAATACATATGTATAAAATTGGAAATAACATAATAGTCCCTGCAAAAAGAAATCTTAACATCAGCACTGGTATTAGTTCATATCAGGGGAAGGAGACATCCATTGCATTTTGTCAACTATACGGTCAACGTATGAGTTATTTTGATGTAACTAGAGTTGCATCATATGGTCTGTTCCTTCATATAACAGTCAGTATGGCGTTTCACCATTTAACTGGTACAACAACAACAACAACAAAGCCTTTAACCCAGACTTTTAGGATCACTACATGAATCTGACTCTTTCAATCAGCTCCGTCAACGGATGCCAGCCTATCACTATTCTACTTGTCCCGCTTTTGAATTCTACTGAAGAACAAATGACTATTTGGTAGGTCTTTTTGGTGAGGCAAATTAAAGTTACTACAAGGAAGTTGGAAGAACAATAGATGACAGCTAAGCTTACTAACTCCTAATGCTATCTATTTTTGACTTCTATTACAAAATAATTATGTCTAGCCAAGGAACCAATCTGAAGAGTTACATAGAAAAAGGGCACACTTTCATATGATAGTAAAAAAATCAAGGATTTAGACATTTTAGATAAAGAAAACCAGTGGACAATGGAGGAAATGACTTTGCAACTCTTTTCGCAAGTAAAAGCTTTTAACATTTTGTATCATGTTGGGTTGAAAATGGGATTCACTAATATGTCAGGAAAACATAAATTTTTTTAGTGAGTGAATTCTGAGCTATCAGGACGGAAATTTGCTTGGAATTGGTGGAAAGAGGAAAAGAAATTACTTCGTTTTTGTTTGGTGTCAGTATGAGAAAGGGCCTGTAGTTCCATAGGTAATAGATGTCTTCGGGCCTACAGTTAGTCTGTTCTTTACAGGATAGATGTCTTTCTGTCATTTCCTTTCCCCATTACATCCAAATAAACAAGGGAAAGCTCTTTCTTAATCCATCCAACATATTTATGGGTTCCGTCATGAAGAAAAGTAGCAAAAGTTTTTGGGTAAGAACTAAGAACAAATGTAAAAAAGTACATACTTGAGAGAAATCTCTGATCTGCATATGTGAATGTGCCAAAACCACATTTAAATTACCTGGAAGACTCTGCAGTATTATTTGATTCGTAATTTGAATCACCATGAAACTGGATGTCATGATTATCTCGTTCACGAAGCCTAACATACTTGTTACATCTATAACACAATTCTGTTCGGTTTCCACATATTTCCTGAAATGCGTGACCAGAAAAATTACATCAAGAGTGAATGTAAAGTAACTCTAGACATGTTCTCGTTTTACTATAAGAGCTACCTGATGCTTAAAAAGATCAACAGCAGGCAGTGGAAATTCACAATATTCACATGTAATCATCCTCTGGGGGCATTGTTCACCTTTATGAGAAGACCAAACTTCACGTTCCACTGTTTCATTGCATAGTGAGCATTCTACCTGTTTGCATAAGAACGCAAACGGGATCATGATACGAAAAATCAACTTACCTATTCTAACTAGTAAACTCATATATCAATAAATATGCCTCAAAAGATTTCTGCAAGCAACTAAAAGCGGAATCACATATATAAGAGTTAAGCTTCTACCTGTTATCAAAAAACTAGAACCAGAAGCAACTCATTCGAACCAACAAAATGTGAACATTTTCGCCCCAGAAACTAATTATAGTTATAGAATGCAAAAAAAGTATATATCTTGATGGATAGCACAACACAGATCGTAATCGTACAACCAAAAGAAAACCAGATTACCAAACACTAGAAGAATTTTAAGAGCACACACAATTTATGACCACTGCCCACTGGATCAAATAAAATACAGCTCTATTACTGATATTCCAGGATGTAAGAATATGAGCATTAGCATGCAGTCCCACCTTATAGAAAATTCCAGTTTATTTTCACTCAATATGCAAAAGCATTGCAGAACATGAGTGCTCAACTAAATTCAAACAAAAACCAAGATATATCAGTAGCCAAGGGAATAAAGGCTCTACCATCAAGAGTTGTAGAGAGGAGTAATATCTTATAAACATAAACAATTCTAGCATGTCTAAGTAGCGGTGTAAGGATCTTATAACTAACAATGGTTAGTATCTAAACCACCACATAACAAGACTTTCAACGTCAAATTTCAAAATATAATATAGTGTTTAAGATAACATGCTTCTTGTCTTCATTTCTTGAAACCGTTTCGTGACCTCTTGGGCTCTTCCTCATCAATACTACAAAATATATCTTTTTCAAAAAAAGGCACCAAACGTCATTTATACACTCATCTCCCATTCGATTTAATAAGGCATTCTTAATAGTTTTATTGCCGAAAATGCTCTTTCAACAGTTGCCGTTTCAATGGGCAAAATTAGTGCCAACTTTACCAACTCGTACACCTATGGATATAACTAAATTTGTACACCAACTGATATAATCTTCACATATATATAAGAAATTTCTCTTTAGCCTTTTAGTGACAGATATGTAGATGATGTTTTATTTGCTATTATTTAGGAATTAAAATTGGATGATTATACTTTCATTGAGATAGACATCATACATTCATACTTTAGCTTTATTAGGAAATAGGAACTGAGTGATTATGATTTAGTAGAAGTGGCCATAAAGAAATAAGTAAAACGAAACCCTAAATCCTAAACAAATCCAAAGAGAAAAAATTTAGAAATCCTAAAACCCTAAAATCCTACACAAATCAATACTTAAAAACTAAAACGATCAATAGGGAGGAAAAGTTAGAAAACTAATCAGGACCGGAAGGATGAGTAAACGCCGTTGTTCGCTCAAAGCTTCAAGCGAAGGGGACGATCGCGATCTACTAGTGAGAAAAAAAATTTATGTTAGAAAGAAACTCACGAACAGTTTCTGTTTTAGTTGCTAGGGCTTTACACTTTAGCCCCCATCATTTGAAAATTTAAAATTACTAATATTCCCTCTTTTTTTCTAATTGCTGGGGGGGACAAGCCCCACTTGGCCCACATGTGCGCCAATCATATGCATATAGGAAGTCCTTCGTAAACATGGTACAATAACTAAATCCTCATCCATATAAGAACCCAGTATATAACTAAAACCAAAATTGAATCTCTAAGTGATGTATATTACTTAAAACATAAAAGAATCATTTTCTAAAATAATTATCCAAAACAAAATTCTAATGATGTGATATAATTATCTTCTACTAGGGTCAACATGGTCTACAACAAAAACTTCAACTTTAAAAGAATAAGCCCTTGGGATATGTTCAGAATACCTAAACTCCTAAGGTTGATAATATAAGCTAAGGAAAAAAGATTATAGAAAACAAGTATTCCTTTAGCAAGCAAACTAAATAACCATTATCACTAATACTTCGCAATCTGATATCGCATTTCCTGCATATTCTGCCTTGAAGCTCTTTTCTGGCATGAACTATACTTATTCCAAAGCATTTGTCCTAGCATACTTTTACTCACTGCCTTATTCATTTTAAAATTAGCCTTCTGATTTCTAAGTTCTTGCTAGCACTCTCACCAAGCATGTAGGTTCAAACAGAAAGAAAATAGTCCAAGGTTACAAAAAGAGAAATAGTCTATCATATCTTCCAAATTTCCTATGTATTGAAAGTTGCTATAAAGTTTTGGTGAAGACTATAGATTGATTTCACTGGAACAATTAATAACAATGATAAGATAGGAGAAGAGATATCGTGTTCTTACCTGTCAAGAAGAACTAAAAAGAGAAGATAAAATCAAACCTACAGTTTTACGAACATGAGGGTAGATTAGGTATAGATATAATTTCTCATTTGATTTCCACAGTCCTACTCTATTTTACAATATATAATACCCGTTGATATTAATACAGAAGATGAGTGAAACTAAAAAGGTTCCCATCAGGTATCCCTTGTCATGTTTTTAAGCATAACATTTGTTCAACCTCCACCATTAATCTCGTTAGCCTTAGATAGAAGGATCCAGATATGTCTGTGGTTGTAAAATTATATTACATATCAAACAGAAGTTACAAGATAGATTAAATCAAACCTAATGTATCATGTCCCACGAAGATAGACACCAGGGGTTACAACATCTGGTTCCTTTAACTTTCACACTCATGTTGTCTCATATTATCTAAAGAATTCATCTGAAGTATCTGACAAAATGTTCTCGATGAATAGAGCAAATGATCTATCCACAATCCTCCATCAACCTTCTTCCCATTAGGCAGAAGGATCCAACTACTTTACCAAGAAGATATTGACATGGAAAACACCAAATGGACTACATGTCAAAATAATTACCAGGGGATATTTGATAAAGGATAGGAAATTGTCTATTATATTAAAAAAGATTAACACAGCTAATACATGTAACTTGATGAAACCATACTGGAGCATGAGCTTCATTATAATGCTCATCGGAATGCTTTTTGGGAACCATTTCTCCGCATATTTTGCACTTTTGCAGATTGCGATAACAATGTACATAATGCAGGTCGATGTTTGAAGTTGGAATATCTCTCTCACTGCATGCAAAAAGAAAAGCGAAGGCATCAGTTTGGCAAAAAAGATGATAAAAGTCAAAATGAATATTGTGAAAGAGAAGAAAGAAAACAGCGACATGTAGGAACCAGTCTTTTCATATTGTTAACAATGGCACTTCAAGGGTAATATTCAGAATTTTCACACTAAAACACCATCTATAACTTAAACAAAAAGCATTCAGATTGTCTCGAAAGATTGGCCTAAAGATAATTCTGGTTATATACTAGTACTCCAATGCACGTGATGCATGCATGACACAAAACATGGGGGAAGTGTTGTAATAAAATTGTAAAGAAAACATATAGATATGATTTTGATTGTATTTTCATTGTTTTTTCCAAGTTTTAAACCATTTTGTGATTTATCCAAGTGCAAGGATATTCCCTTTGATTTTGTTAAGTGCGAGAGCATTATTGTTGATTTTTTTCAGTGTGAAAAAATTTAGAATTAGTTTCTTCAGATGTAAGGTCATTTTCGGAATTCTAAAAGTGTGGCTCACAATGACCAAAATGATGGCTTTTTTAATATATAGCATAGGTATGGAAAATATACTAATTAGTTTGAAGTAAGCGTCCAAATGAAATTACTCTAATCATACCTGTCAAAGCTGCACCTAAGTGGTAATAGTTGATATGTTCAACCTTAAGTTTATATGGTGGCATTAATGCATACACTTATTAAACAATGGTTAAGCTAACAGATCGTCTTCCTTCATTAAAAGAAAAGCAAATGTCTCCGGTCTTCTTCTAACTAGATAGACAAATGATCTTTTATATTTATGATATATGTGCTCAAAAATTATGCAAATAAATACCAGCTTAGTTGGATCATTGTATGCTCGTAAAGTAAAAGAAATTGTCATGAGGGGCTATTCATGACTAACGAAACAAACTAACTTTTACATACCTGTAACATCAAAATCACAAATTAATACCAACTTAGTTGGACTAATGTATTTCTCGTAACATCAAAATCACAAATTAATACCAACTTAGTTGGACTAATGTATTTCTCATAATCGGAAATTCCTGAAGCTAGGGAACTCATTTATAAACTAGTAAGAACAAAATATGCATATTAATAATATTATTAATGAAGTTATTATTAGTTGACATCTACTTGACATCTACTAAGATGCTATCATAGAGTTTTACATCACTGACCATAGTACTTCCTCATGATCAAAACCATATTTATGTTTTCAAATGAAAGTTAAGGGTAATTTGTTAGGTCTTTTGGTTAGTAGCATGAGAGGACTTCTTCCTGTTGCCAATTCTATTCAAGTTTAACTTGGATCTTCATATATAGTTCTTTTGCATGCCAATCAAGGTTATGGAAAGTGCTAGGCAGCCAAGACGCCAGACCAGACGCCTAGAGCCTAAGTGGATCTTTTTCTTTCTTTAAGTGGTGGTGGATATTTTTCTAAAAGTAAGAGGAGGTGGAGGTCCTTAGTTAATGGAGGAGACTAGAGGAGTTCGGAGGGGGTTGGTAAATGTGGAGGCTGTAGCGGAGGCAATCACGACTGAGGCCTAGGTGGTGCAGTCGGCATAAGAGGCCCATTCCCTAGGCGCTTCCAAGAGCTAGGCGTCTAGTCTAGGTACCGCTTACGCTAAGCGGGCTAGGTGCCCGCTTTTTAAAACAGTGATGATAATGGTTTTATTCACAAAGGAAAATGTGACTAGAATCAGTTGGAAAATACATTAGACCAACTGAGATGGTTGTATTGTTGAACCAACTGGTTTTCATCAATCTCTTGTTTGTAATTACTCTTAGCAATAAAGTTGTACATATTCATATATGATCTGAGATAGCAGCTGACTTTAAAACTTGGTCAATTTTTTTATGAGAGGTTGAAACCTTGTTTCCTAGTTTACACGTAAAAATTTGATGCTAAATGATGATGATCTTGACAATAATGAGCTCATCATGGTCAAATACTAAACATGCTACTTGACACGTAAGAAAGCATGTCCGAGTGAAGTATCTTCCAAGTCTATAATTCTTTCATATTTCAAGCGTTTATTGACCTATCACACAAGGCATGAACATGGACCTTTAAGACCCATTATCAAACTATATAGGTAACTTAAATTTTGTTACGTTAATATCCAGGGAGGACGGTCACCACTGATTCACTGTACATGAGATAGAAAGTCGGACCATTCTGTTAAATTCATATTTCATGTGCACTACTCCTATTAGCTGTAAACTATATTTTTGCCAAAATAGTTTTATGTACTATGCTCTTAGAAACCTTTTCTTTACGGCAAGAACATACAACAGTAATCAAAGTACATCACTTCCTTAGGGCGTCTGTTAAACCTTACAGAGAATGTTGCAATAGTCAATTATGATATCCGCCTATATCTATCTTGTGACGCTTGCAACAGTTGGAAGATGATACTCTTTCAATACAAAGAGTAGCCTTGTCTACTACTGGGTTTTGCAGTTCCTAGGATATCTATAGAAATTCAATTGCGTTTTGACTTACATTGAAAAATATTCATAAACATAACAAAACCATAGTAAGCAAATAGTTGAATACTACAGCCGTATCTTAGAAAATTCCACAACTGAAAAACATATTGTACATAATGTACTGAAGCCTTGCAAGAGCCAGTTTCTAGACGAGACATCGCAAATCACCATATCTAAAAACCAACTTGAGGAATCTCAAGAGAGAACAGATTGTAACACAAATGAGGAACACATATCATTGTAAAGGGAATTTTCTACAATCCAAACTTCTCATATAGACATTGTGGATGCTCAATACTATGAACTGTGTGTATTTGAAACATGAAAGCAGGTGAAACCTTCCCAAGTAAAAACCATCTATATACGATAAACAAGAGAACGTGGCGATAGAACTATAAATCTCAGCTACACATGAAGGATTGTCAAAGAAAGATGGAAGTCTAGGATAATATCAAAGTTTAAAAATTTAGTGCATTTATAAGGTGTTATGCCTCGTGTGGTATATGTGAATCGGGTGAAGTGAGAATGGAATGAAACAACGAATGGAATGAAATAAATATGGAAATGAAGTGTTCATTCCCATTTTCAGATTTGATTGCAGTTAGAGAATGAAATGTGCATTTTTTGGAAGTTATGTATTTTTTTATTCTCATTTAAAGGGGAATGCCCATTATCTGACAACTCATTAGGAATGCTAATTCTCACATAATGTGAGAATTAATGTGAGTGGGAATGAGATTTCTAACTTTCAAAAACACGTCATGTTTGACATGAATGAATGAGAAGTCAGAAATTCATTTCCCACTCATTCCCACATACCAGTCAATGCATTATCGTTTGCTCTTACTAAAAAACATGGACAAACAAATAAGGGAGACATACTAATAGACTTTGGGCATGTGCAACGAATTAATAAATGTGCTTTAATCAACCAATTAGAAGAAGTGACAATTGCAGTTAATATAGCAATTAGAAGTATATTCTAAAAGGCGGCTGCCCACCTACGCGGGCGGTGGCATATTTTAGAAAGTGCTAGGTGCTTCTACGCATCGAACCAAGCGCCGAACACTCAAGCATCTAGGCGGACGCTTAAGCGGCATGTATGCGTTTTTAGCATCAAGAGAGTAAGGATTCTTTTCAAAGATTCAAAATCCTATCCTTCTTGTTTACCTAAGATGGACTTCGATATAAAATTTTAATTTGATCCATTTTGACGTGCCTCATTCTCTTTAACTATTACTATGCCTAAGCGAGAAATATACGCTTTTTGATATGGTGTAGTCTGTGTAAGTGACCCATGATTCCCTATGCGCTTCCAAGGCCTAAACGGGCAGCCTAAGTATCACGTAAGCCTGGGCAGGTGCCTAGGCAAATGCTCAAACCGCTTTTAAAACAAAATCAAAATCGAGTGCAACCCCTAGGCTACCTTGAAATCTATATGCAAAGCATAGATTGGGGTGGCTTGCAAAATAAATAAAAATCTTATTAAAATTTAACCCAAAATCTAATTCGTTAAACTTAAACCCAAAGTCAACTTGTTAAACATAAACCCAAACCCTACCCTATTAAACTTAAAATCCTAACATCCATTAAAATTAAATGAAAACACCCATTAAACAAAAACCTAAACCCAAACCCACACCCAAGCAGAAAACCTAATTTTATATATCCCTCTCTCAAAATGGCACCCACCCGCGATTTGCCTCAGCCACCCCTTTCTCTCTCACAAGCAACCGTAGATCTTGCTCACATCACCACAACTTCGCCGCCATTTCACCCTACAATGACCCTCTCAAATTATCTTTGATGAGACTCCTACTTTCTCATGTAAACATAGGCGACAAAATGTTTCTTGTTGTATTTCCTTTATAGATGTTAATTAAGTTTTTTTCTTCTATTTGAATCAAAAAGGTCTCTTCTCCACCTTCTTTTCTACTTGATGTTGTATTACAATTTCCTTCTCTTCCACAAAATTTTCCTTCATAATTAGTTTCATGTTTTTAGACAAGATTAAAGTTCGAAACAAGAGCACTTACGAGCCAGTTTGAGACTTAGAAATGCTTAGAGCTGTGTAAAATTTATTAGACCAACAGGTACGCCTATTCAAATTTGGATGGAGGCAAGGATATAATAAATGTTATATTTAACTGCTGACTTTGGGGCAGTTTGGTATTGCTAGAGCTTATAATAAGTTGCTTATGTAATCTACTTATAGAAGCAACTTATATAAGCCACTGAAAATAGTAATTTGGTAATCATATATAGAAAGCGGCTTCCAAAAGCAATTAAAGTGTTTGGTAAAACTAAGCTTAAAGATTATTATAAGTGAAATGACCAAAATACATTTAGTTTCATATTTATTGATAAGAAAAAACACTTTGTAAAAATTTTAAGGGTATATATGGTACATAAACTATAAAAAGCAGAAGCTGCTTTTAAAAACATCATCAAGTTGCTTCTAAAAGCACCCTCTTAAAAGCAGATGTTTTTATAATAAGCATGCAACAAAAAAAAATTACCTAACACCATTATTAACTGCTTCTTATATAAGTAAGCCGAAGCACCCTAAAAGAGCAATACCCAAATAATCCTTTGTTCTTAATTTAGCTAAATTGAAGATGAGGATTAAGTGGCCTATCCTCAAAAGACTTACGAACAAAGTTTGCTGTTTCTTCTGCTGATGATGAAAATTCTAGGGTGATATTTGGGTTAGTCAAATCATCTAATAGATTGCTTCGTCAGTTTCACTTTCAAATAGTTTGTAAAGAAGGCATATCTCCTTATGTTTACATGTACGCAGACAAGATACAACATGACACAAGCATTGTAACTTCACCAAATAAGCAAGTCTCAAATTTCACAAACATGTGCACTTTCAAACAGTCGCCAATTTTTCAACCTAAATTCTAACCTTAAACCTAGAAAGCAAGACCGAGATTATACACTTCTAGTTCTAGCAACATCTAGCAACAGTAAACATAGAGATATCTTCAATTGAATCTTATGTTTAGATCTCAAGAATCATGTAAATTGAGAAAGAGGATTTACCAGTGAGAGCAGAGGGTTGTTGTGGATTCTGGAGAGATCTCCATGGCAAGCGATTACCCTGAAATAATATAAATAAATAAATAAATAAATAAAATTTTTAAAAATTCGAGGAAAGAAGAGGGCAAAATTAAGGAGCGGGGATCAAACTTTTACTTACAAAGTTTGAGAATAGAACTGGAGAAGGGAAGAGGAAATTTTTGATCGGAGTCTCGGTCTCTTGGCCTTTGTTGGGTTTGGTTTTCTTGTGAGAAGAGAAACCAACCTGCACCTACCTCTGATGAATTTCATGATAAGCTAATTATATATTTTATTAGGGTTTTTGCATATATATCCCTTACATCCTCATTACTTTCAAAATTACCCTCTGAATATTGATATCTGCAAAATTAGCCCAATTCTCTTACGTTGAAAATGTCTGCCTTCCACTTATGATGTTAGAGAATATTTTTGATAAATTTCCCAAACTTCTGTTACTTTGGTTACAAATTTCTAACAAGGGCTACTACACTACTACACCCTTCGTTAGTTAACTACAAATACCACAGCGTGACAGAGATAGACTGATAAAATTTGCTAAGAAAAAAGCATCAAAATTCGAAGGATTCATCATCCTGGAACAAACTGAAAACAAATCTATTAGAAGCCAACAATGCCACTCTACCTTGGCTGGAATATAAAGATATCTCATTAAGCTACTAATTTATGTTTCCTCAAAGTCCTCCATCTCCCCCTTCTTATTTTCACCCAACTCCTCAAGTGGACCTCAACCTCTGCTTCTCCACCAAAACAATCAAATCTCAAATCCTAAATTACCTCTTCAAACCTCAATAATGCCTGCTGCAACTAAATCCCATCAAAGCTCAACCTCAAACCTCTCATACCGACTTTCCTCCTCAGCCGACCTTGATTGTAGTTTTGTAAATGTTTGCGTTTGTTACTTAGGGGCCGTTTGGTTGGTATTAAAAAAAAAGGAAATCAATCTATATCTATACTATTTATAAAAGAGGATTGAGGTGTTAAAACTTTTGATTGCCTCTTTTACCCTTCCAAATTTTGATAA
>JBAKGM010000412.1:9774467-9786164 GCA_037177215.1 Asparagus racemosus | reverse complement strand
GAACAATCCTAAACTCATCTTAGGTCTTAAACCCTCTAATTTTTGGGGCTATTGTAGATAGATCCCCTCACCTTTCAAATTTTGAGTTAACCCTCCTTGACTATGGAATGTCTCACAAATCCGCATGAAATTTACACTTTTCTCAATAAATAATATTTTTACTTCAAATATAAAATGGCTGAAATATACTTTTGGGGAAATTCCCATTTTAGCTAAAAGGATGCTCCCAGCTAGTAAAAAATGATGCCAACCAATTTATTGTGCCTTTTTTCCTATCTCCTCTCTTGCTCTTTCCTCTATTTTCTCTAATCATGTGAATCCCAAGCTAATTTTTTCATGGTTGAGGGACATTTTGGTCTTTTCAAAATGAGGTGCTTATGACGTTACTTGTTATACTAACCGGTGTTATATTAGACGTTAAGTGATAAAAATGCAGCGACGTTAAATCCAAGTTTCAAAATTTAGGGCGTATCAAATTCGAGGAGATTTATCAAATTAAAATAGTATAACGGATTTCCTGATAAGCCCTCCATACTTGAGGGGGACTTTCTAAAATTAACTTAAATTCAAAAGTACATATTTTAAGCATTTAAATCAAAGATTCAAAAAAAATTAAACTTAATCAATTTAAAGAATACTCTTTTAAATAGTAATTTTTTGAGCAACTCCTCATAGTATTGAAAAAAAAAAAGATTTATTTTCTTACATAATTCTTAATTGATAGTTAGTCAATGGAATGCAACATTCTCATGTTTGAGTAACTTTATTCCCAAAACTCATAAAATAATATCTTATTGCAAGTTTTTAACAAGTATATCTTCAAAACTCTTGAGTATTTTTAACGGATTTGTATACAGCTTATCTTTTTGAATGAAAAATCAAGAGTATAAGATTTAACGTCAATTACACGTAAATGCAATAATGCTAGTTAAACAGGGAGGGGGGAGGAACCTTTGCTAAGAGAGACTAAGCAAGAGAGAGGTTTATTTCAATATTAGTCCCTCATATCTTTAGTATTTTGACATCCGTCAACCAAGTTATTGTGATTGCTATTAGATTCCCAAACCATGTACGTCTATATAGAAATAAGTCTCTCAAGTTAGTTGCTGTTAAAATAGAGAGATAATATTCTATTAACCTTAACTATTGCCCTTAGTTCTTTATCCAAACTAACAATAATCCATTAACTTGTACCCGTTAAATCCTCTAAACCCAAACCCATTTAATTAGAATCCAAACCCAATAAAATTAGCATTTTCCCTAAGGGCTTGTTTGGATTTGCACCTAGTAAAGGGAAGTTAAGAGAACATAGGATACGTAAAAGTTAAGGGAAGGCAATGGAACATGCAAAACTTGTTTGGGAAATTAGTAAGAAGAATCAATGAGAACTTATTTCACCCCGTTTGAGAAGTTTAATAAAGAGAAGTGAAGGGAAGGAAATATGTGTAAACTTACATAAATAACCTTACATGTTATTTCATCTCTTTGAATTCTCATCATGATATGAGGGTAAAATTATTTTTGTGTAATATTTTTTTAAAGAGTTATCTTAGCTTACATTCCCCTCCATTACACCCCAAATTAGGGGGAACAAATCTTAACTTTTTTCCAAATGAATTTCCAAATAAAGTGAATGTGTCCTCTACCTTCATTTTACTTACATTACCTCCAATCCAAACAAACCCTGATGTTCCACACGCTCATGCAACAATATTTTCTCTATGGAATATGGCATACTTTGTTCTTCAAATGGATCTCTTAGTTGTTGAGAGGGTTGCCCAAAAGCGGCATATAAGACATAACCCGTAAAGCTTACAGATAAACCTCAGAGCATTTGGCTTTCAGTTTAGATACCGCAGCGGTAACCCAAACGAAGGCTCTTCTTAGAACCGCAGCATCATTTTTGTCTGTCTGTTAATGTCACAGAAGAATTTCCTAAAACAGAAAATACTAACCCAGAAATCTTGAACCATGGATCAAACACTTGAATCATCAATCATTAGACTTCGACCTTAAGACACATGAAGGCATCAGGTCCTGTCAGCCACTTGGGAAAATGGCATCATGTTTTTTGGTGCGACATGCCAACAAAATTTGCAAGACAAACACAATCCAATCTTTTGACAAGAAAAAAGAATGTTCTCCCTCATCTATGAATTAGAAGGGAAAGGAATAGGAGGAGGAGGAGGGAATATCGGTTTGGCTTTGTTTTGTTTTGTTTGGTCTCTTTTTTTTTTTTTTTTTGGCCGGGAAGGGGGGGGGGGGGGGGGGGGGTGTTCCTCTAGGTGTTATAGTAATTATCCATTCATGATCAGGGCAAATCCAACAATGATTAAGGATTTTTTATGGTTAGTATGTCAGGAGGACTTATTTCAACATATTTAGATGATTTGAAGGGCTTAATAGCAATTTCAATGATTTGGGTCCTAATTTCCTAATACTAAAATTGTGGGACTAATCTGTAAATAACGGCAAAAAGAATCTTTTAAATTAAAGTAAAAGAAAATTGCCAATAAAAGACTTGCATATACGGCTTTTCAAAAGTCTAACCTTGCGTGATCTCCCAAATTAATCAAGTCACCCCGCGGCGATTCCACATGAGGTTACTTTACATAAAGTTTCGCTCGTCCTCAGAACAGCTTAATTAAACCTAAGCCACTCTTCTAGCACCTTCCTCTTCCAAAATTATTATTTAGGCTTTGTTATAGCACTTCAATTATCAAATCACAAGTAGCTCAATTAACAAACAAATATGCTACGTTAAGATTCTCAGATTAGTTCACCACCTCGAGACGACCCGAACGCCTAGCTCGGACGACTCAAGGAGCTGAGTTCTCGCGTGGCCGGCTCAAAAGGCGGTACCAGTCGAACTCCTCGCCAAGCTGACCTGGCAGACAACCCACATAACCAGTTGGTCGACAGCTCGCTAAGCCGACACGAAATGCGAAACGTATCGACATTCCATCTAGGATAGAAAGACGACAACGTTCCTCGAGCCTCTCGCTAGCATCAGGTCGCCATCGCATTGAATACGAGATCAGAGCCATCAATTCCCTATGCTCGTAGATCTTTAAGACACGTCGGCCCACGTGCCTCCCCTCACTTCATGTTAACGCTGAGATGACTTCCACGCCACTCGACGGCCGACACCTGTAAAGCAAATGCTGACTCAACTGCCAGTTTTCACTCGGCTGAACTTACCAAACTACCCCTCTATTACTATTATAAATAGGGAGACTGTTTTCAATATCAAGTAAGTAATTTCTAAAGAACTTTCTGCCTACAAAATACTCTAAACAGTTATTTTTACTTCCCCTCTCAAGATTACCAACTAACTTGATCGTCGGAGGAACCACCAGGGAACCCAACCCCAACCTCTCATAGTTTGCTATATGTACAGCTCACACCAGGGAACAATCAAAACCAGAAATTAGGAGGGTTTAGCGGTCCCCAATCATTTCTTGACACTCAACTAATTGATTGTGTGATCCATATCATCAACAGTTTGGCGCCAACTGTGGGGCCATCTACCTTCTCTGAACAAGGATGTTTGGTCATGATAAACTCCATGAATCATCTGCCCTCCAAGCCCAGGTGGCCAACGAGCTGGCTTTGTTACTCAAACCCAGCTAGAGGAATACACACAACATATCACCCAATCCTTCCAGCTGCAACTCGCTGCATTTTCCGATGAGCTCCTAAGTCGGCTTGCTCCCCAGCAACACCAGACGATCCTTATTGAGCCGCCACCAGAGTGATGGCAAGACATCCCTCCTTTCGCTAAGTGTGTGGATCACAACACTCAACAGCAGAGCTACGGCAAATGTCCCTCTCCGCAGTCGCACCTGCAGGCCCATTTCGTGGGCCCCTCTAGCAACCTTTGCCTCCTAGGGAAGGAACGGGAGAGAGTTCTAGTCTCGAATGAGGCTGCTGAGAGCGCACCATGAGGAGGATGTCTCGGGCACCTCAGCCCGCCATGTCGCCCCAGGTCCTTCAGCAACCATTCCGACATCCAGATATGACTGGTCTTACTAACTAGTCATCGAAGCCCTTAGAGGGAACACCCCCCTCACAGATGACATCATGAAGGCCCCTTGCAAAAAGTTTAAGATGTCGTAGGTGGAGAAGTACAAGGGAGAGGGGGACCCGGCCGAGCATGTTTAGAACTATTATGATATTGCTCACGCGCCTGAGGCAGTCATCTGTGGGTGTTTCCCCATCATCCTATCAAGAAGTGCCAAGATCTGGTGGAACGCTTTGGAGAAGAAGTCCATCGGTAGCTTTGAGCAACTCAGTCAGAAGTTAGTCCATCACTTCTTGGTTGACACCAAGCAGAAACTCCCCCCTCATGTGTTGATACAGATGAGGCAAGCGCCTGCAGAGAGCCTCCAAAAGTACTTCAAGAGGTTTCAGGCGAAGAGGCTAGAAGTCGATGACCCTGGGAGCCAGATCGCCATGTCCGCCATTATAGCTAGCTTGTTAGACAATGAGTTGGCCTACTCACGTGCCAAGAAGCGATGCATCACCTTTGAGCAGTTGATGGCCAAAACCCATGAGTATATGGACATGGAAGACACCCGAGCCTACAAAAGTGCAGTTAGGGCAACCAAAGTAGTGTTGATAGCAGCAGCAGTGGCGGCAACCTCAGCATTGGTAACTTCAGTACAGCAGCCCCTGTGGCACCAGTAGTATTGACAGCAGTTGCAAGGGCTCCCAGAGTCGAATACCACCTCAGGAGAGTGAACAGGAGGGACCCCCCCTCAAAGTCGGTCCTCACAGCTCTCAATACCTCCCTCACTGAAGCCCTCCACATAGCATAGAAAGAGGGATATATTAATTCTCCCCCTCTTGCATGAAGTCGAATCCTCAAAATCGGGACCCCCGACGGTAGTGCCGATATCACAGAGACCATGGGCACCTCACTGATGATTGTCGAATCCTCCAGAGAGACATTGAAGACCTGATTCAGAGGTGATTCTTGCGGAAGTTTGCATCCCCAAGGGACAGGAGGGAGCCCCCACTAGCAGGAGCTGTTAGGAGGTCACGCTCCAGGTCACCTTGTCCTCAGCCACTGTAGGCATTAAAAATTGCATATCAGTGACCGAAAGTGACTCGTGACAATGGATTGGCAATCGACAACCCATTTGACGATGCGACAAAGAACTGCTGACGATGTAACTGCGCCGCAAAATGCATAAAGTGAGTCGATGAACGCATGAAGTGAATCGGCAAGGCGTACTTACTCAGTGAAGCGACAAATCATGGAATAAATCCAACGACGAAGCTTCAAATCAGCAAGTTTCAACAAGACGAATTAGCTGGATTCAAACGTCCACGAGACGGCACCAACCAAACTCGAACGATGACAAAACTGTGTCAATCGAACTCCAGAACTGGTGAAACAATCAACTAAACACGGGAATCAAGGAGACCAGATAAAGCAGGTCCAAAAAATCACCAGAATAGGGTTGCGAGCTAGGTTGGGCACTGAGGAGGCTCAGCTAAGACCAAAAAGTCTCGGCCAAGGCCGAGACAACTCGGCCTTGGCTGGGGCAACTCAGCCAAGGCTGAGGTGACTCGGTCTTGGACGAGGCACCTCAGCCAAGGTCGAGGTGACTCGGCCTTGCTGAGCCATTGTTCCCATAACCACACCAAACCCCTCCTCTCTCTCCCTCATTTGCCTATAAATAGGCAAGAGGGGTCCTCAGTTCATGGGTTAGAATTTTTCTACTTTGAGGCGAGATTTGTGAGAGCTTTTGCACAGATCTGAGTGTTGGCAAAGGAAGAAAGTCAGATCTAGATCATGTGCAAGCGAACAATGCATTCCACTTCAGATCCACGCAGTGAGGAGGAGATTCAGAGTAAATCCAGGCCAGATCTACGTTGATCTAGGTCAGAGCTATGATCTTACCCTCTAGATTAAGCTTCATCTTAATCTCAGGGTTCATGCGTGACTTTGCTTTGTCGATTTCACCCACTCCAGCGATCATCTCCTTCGTGAGTTGATCCCCGCCGGTGGTTATTTCCTTCACGAAATAATCACCATGTATCTATAGATCTAGTACCTAGATCTGATCATGCGACAATCCACGGATGAAAAAAAGAGTTTCCAGCACAGGCCAAGATCCCACACAAGCGAAGATCTGACAAACGGATCCCGCGTTTGTTCACCAAGGGTTAAAAAGTTGTAATCTTTATTGATTTTCTTTGTAAGCATTATAAAAAGGCGATATTTTTATTTGAATTTTGTTGTAAAAGCAAAAGGCTATAACAGATTCACAAGCAATGAAAATCAAACCAACTTTCCCTGCGAACAAGCTGGTGACTATAGTGGGAGCCAACGGTCTGAGACCGTTGTGTCGCAGCCGCGGATCTAGATCTCAGTCGAGGAGGAGGTCGAATACGAGTTCGACCAATAGAAGTTCGAGGAGTATCTCTCCTCCTCATCAGATCTGCCCCTCTCTGCAAGTCTAGAAGGGTCTCCGCTACAAGGAAGATCCGGTGGGTCTCAGATGTTGAGTCTCAAGAGGACGATTCCAAACGCGCTCCCACCAAAGTTGCAGGAAGCGGTAAAATCCCCTCAGCGACCGCAGCTCAAGTTCTCCTGGCACTGGAGATGACTGCCGATGGCTTGCCCACACTATCCAAGAGAACCCGGCAGTGACGGCGCCAAAGTATGGCACGTCGGTTTGTTAAGGCGATGCAATCAACAGATGGGATCCGCTACGAGGTAGATCTAAGATCCACATTGACTCAGAGGCTTCAGCCTCAGACGGTTAGCAGCCCCGCCAAGTCATCGAAAAATGAATGGGTCCGAGTCAAGCGAAACCGTTCAACACTCCATGAGTGCATCAGGAAGCACTGCGCACTCCTTGCTCAGGCACGGGCTTTAGTGCAAGAAGCTCGCAAACTGAAAAGGAGGAGGTGGCCACAAAGTCACAAGAATCCACCAAGTTTGGAGGCCCAAGATCGGCACCCCAACTCCAAGCACCACGACGCCGAGGCCAGAGTCCGCCAGTGCCTCAACTCTAACTCCAAATGCCCCAGTTCTGAGGCCGAAGTCCGCTGACACCCCAACTCAAATTCCCCGACACCGAGGCCATCTCCGGCGTCCACATCTAAACTTCCAGTGAGGCTGGTTCCTGCTGCAGCTAGCAAGCCAACAATCATGGAGCGCCACAGCCCGTTGCAAGATGCTCGAGGCAAAATTCTAATCAAGGAACGCTTGAGTCCGTTGAGGAAATCACAGGTCACTCCTAATGTAGGAGGTCGCACCCACCTCAATGAAAGCAAGAACACCCCTGCAACTCCACCAACTGGACTAAGAATCAAAGCCCAAGAGTCCGTCGAACCTCTCACCCACACAGGTGAACGTTGAGATGAGTCACTTTTGGCAACTTTGATAAAGCAGTCTGTCCTCAGAAGGAGATATTTTCGTCTGACGATGACGATGTTATACCTGAGAAGTTATGCCAACACACGATGGGTTGCTCTGGCATTCATGCTAATGAGTTGTACTATCATGTTGGGGGTACGAATAAATCTCGAAAGAGGAGTTCCCCTGAGAAGACTGCATGTTGCTCCTATTCCAGGCTGATCACGGCAGTGCTATCAGAGTGCAACTATAACAAAGCGACTCTAGAAAGGGTGTCAGTCTTTGACAGACTTGGTGCCGAAATGCCGAAGCCCGGGTCAAGATTCTTCTGCAGGAGAAGATCGGTGTCTCAAAGCGACAAATTGCCAAGAGTCACCAACAACATGACAGGCAGAGGAACATCGACTCGTGCCTGTCCCCGACCATCTGATAGGATAACTCCTCTGCAGACTGGGACCATTCGACATTCCAATTATGACAAGATCCTAAAGGGGTTGCCATCAGATGATGAAGTGTCTGATGTCAGCTCCACACTATCCTCTGATAACACAGTCTCCAATGAGGAACAACCCTGTGAAGTGCTTATGATCAATGCTAAACAAGTGGCTAAACTGCTCGCAGAAGCGATGGCCAAGCAGAAGGAGAACTTCAAGTTTGAAATAGAGATGGCCATGCAGCAGAAAAGAGAAATGCATGACCAACAAATCCAAGCACTGACCAACCACCAGGGTGAATCCAGTCGTCGCAACGATGTCAATCAAGTTGACAGTGACACTGATGGGGATGAAGACCATGGGGCCGATAATCTCCCTAAAGAACGAAATGCGGGGGGTAGCCAGGAGAATACCAGTGGCAATATCACCGTTCATGAGAATGAGAAGATAAAGGATCTTGAGAGTAAGATCAACACTTTGATCTCCGCTTAAGAGGTGAAGAAAATGGGCATACCATGTCCTTACCCAAAGGAGTGGGAGTCGATCCCATATCCATCGAAGTTTAGCCTGACCAACTTCACGTCGTTCGACGGAAAGGGGTCCCCCACTCAACATTTAATCTACTTCAAGCCCCACTTGGGAGTGATTTCTGGGAACGAGCCCTTGATGGTTCGGTCATTCTTTAGCACCCTTCGAGGAGCTGCCTTCAATTGGTACCGCCATCTCAAACCAGGGAGAGTTACTAGCTAGGACGACATGGAGTCTATGTTCCTTACGAACTTCTTCGACGACGACACTAAAATGTCTATCAGGATGTTGTTGGATGAGAAGCAGAAGGATGGGGAAACTGTGGATAGCTTCATCAAGCAGCTCTAGAATAAGGCGATGAATTACTGGGATCTGATAAATGAGGAGTTCATCCTCCAAACCTGCTACAATAAGTCATCGTTGGATGTACTCGAAGCGATGGGAACAGCACCCTCCACTACATGGAAGGATCTAAAAGTGCACGGGGAGCAAGATGAATGGTTCCACAAGAGGAACAAGGCAGAAAGAGGCCAGCTGGTGGCACAAGCTCTAAAACGCAACTTCGTCCCTCGCAGGAAGGGGAAGGAGCAGGCGAGAACGGCGGTTGCGAACCAGACGTTCTAGCTATAGCCACAGCAAGAGCCACAACAGTGGGCACCGCAATAGTTGTCGCCCCAATGGCAGCAGAGACCACAGCAGTAGAAGCCCCCAGACTCCAAATTCCCCAAACTATACTCCTTCAAGGATGATGAGGTTCCCGAGATCTTCAAATACGTCCTGGAGAACAACAAAATCCAACTCCCACCGAACGTGAATCGGGAGGAGGCCAACAAGGTCACGGATTCTAAGTACTACGTCCAACATAGGGCGGTGCACCACCCAACAAAGGTGTGCTACCATCTCAAGGATAAAATCCAAGCCTTGATCGATGTGGGGGTTATTACCCCAAAGCCGTCAAAGGAGATGAAAGTGGTGGCGAACGCCGTATCTATCAACTTCGAATCGGTACTATTAACTTGGTTTCAACCGGAGCCCGTCATCAAAGTAGGGGTGAAGATAGTGAACGATGATCCTCACGGGCAACGTGAAAAGGGTCTTGTACCGCACACCACCTCAAACGGAGAAATTCTGTGGGTCCATCCTAATCTGCAAGAAGACGATTAGTGGGTGGCCTCTTCGTCATCTAAAAAGAAGTCGAAGGGAAAGGGAAAATTATGCCACACTACTTCAGCAATCTTGGAAGAGGACGATGAACAGATGGTGATGTTCCAACTCTCTAAGGAATAACCTGAAGTCCTCACCACCAGGAGCGGGCACGAGTACAGATACAAGTACTTTGAAGTTCCTAACCCAAACGTGAAGACATTGATGGGGCTGGTAGTGTCAATAACTCCCCTTACACGAGTCATAAATGTGTAGCAGCAGGTGGCTACCAAGCAAGATGCGGCTAAGTTGAAGGAGAAGCAACCTAAGGAGGTTCAACTCCCAAAGCAGTCTCGATTCAATTGTATGATTGGAGGAGACAAACCGAGAAGCACTCACTCACCGTATCGCTTTAATGTGATGGCTCAACTGGCAAACATCCCAGCGAGGATCACCCTTTACGAGCTTCTGTGACTGTCCAAGGAGACCAGAGAAGCCTTACAAGAGGCCTTAACAAACTCTGAGATCTTCCTCACTCAGGTCAAACCAGCTCCTAAAGAGCCAAAATTGTCAGTGGCCATACAGTGCAACCTCGCGGCCGAACGGCTTCCCTGCATTACCTTTACCAAGAAGGACATGCAGACAAAGAACTCGCAGCATGATAGGCCGCTATATTTCACCGGGTACATTGGCTCCAATGAAGCCAACCAGATCCAAGTTGATCCGGGTTTCGTTGTGAGCATCATGCCTTTGCGCCTCATGTATAGTGTCGGGATATATTAATTCTCAGTAAGCTAGTATCAACAGGCACAGTGATCTACGGATTTAACACCAGCGGGTCTCGGTCGCTTAGGGGCTGTTTGGTTCATTTCCCATGTAATGGGAAATACAATTCTATGTAGGGAAATACAAGTTTTGGTATTTCCACACTTTTCCAAGAAATAGATTTTTTGGGTTTAGTTCACACATAAAATATGGTGGGAAACCAATGTATACACATTTCTTGTGTTTGGTTGGTATGAAAAAAAGGGAAAACTTTTGTTGATTAGACATTTCTCACTTTTCTTGTGTTTGGTTGGTATCCAGTGTGTAGGGAAAAGTGTATATGGTCACCATGATAAGTTTACCACTCTCTAAAGACATTAATTTGTGGTCGTTATGAGAGGTAATCTTATCAGAATAAAATTACGAACATAACATGAAAAATCAGTAAATAACCGAATTCATCATAGATATCTGTTTGACATAAAAATCATTAGAAACATGTAATAACAGATTATCGTAACTATTATGAACGGCGTACCTGATTTGACATGAAAAATACCTGTTTGACATGAAAAATTCACACAAAATCTGTTTGACATTCAAAAATCACACGAAACCTGTAATAACATGATTAGAATTAATTTTATGAAATACGTACCTTAATTAGCGAAAAATTCTTATGAAACATGTAATAACCTATAAACAACGTGATTAGTCATAAATATCTATATGACATGGAAAATTATATCAAACCTAGAAATACCAAACATGTAGATAATTGAGACTGAGTAGTTGGGTCAACTACAAGAAACAAAACTAGTTAGGTTTCAAAAGCATGAGCGCTTCAAAACTATGGGCAAAACCAGCAAAAAATTTACTGATCCAAATAAATATTGTCAGATTCAACATCCAACCATCGAGTAAACGTACTAGTCCATATACATCTCTAAAACGCAATGTTTGCATGCCAATTGCTAACCAAGAAAAAATATGAGCAAGAATAATAATGATATTGGTGAATCTTGTTCGTAAAACATCATGTGAAAATATTTGTTGATATCCCATAAAATATACCAGCCACATGTATACGAAATTTATGACTGAGGGCTCAAAGCTTAGTCAATATCATCATTATTACCCATCCAGTGCAATATCAATAAACATTGCAGGTTGCTAATATCAGAATATTTAACAATCATCATAGCCTAAAAGTAAAAAAGTCACCAATTAAAACTCATGACATGACAACCAAATACCTTAATAACCCACAATAGTAACAATCTAATACAATGTAGATACATTGTAGGTTGCTCACATATAATTTTTATGATTATCTCCCCACTTAATGATGTGTTATCAGTCATTACTAATTCAATAGAGAGAGTTAGATACAATATAATTTGTAGAATAAGCAAAACATAATAAATGGAAAAAGGAAAACATAGAGTTTAA
>JBAKGM010000412.1:9748528-9774367 GCA_037177215.1 Asparagus racemosus | reverse complement strand
CCGTTATGAGCCGTATGTGGTACGAGCCCTTTTTGACGCTGCTTGTGTGGATCATCATTAACCTTCTTCATTGCCACCTTTACCACAGGCTCGGGTTTGAACCACGTTAAAGGCACCGAACCGAAGCTGATAGACACTGCATTTGCTCTGACCTTCTTTTCTTTGGTCGGCTTCATTGTGATGACCCCCACGTCGATTAGGGCTTAGATTTTGTCCTTGAGGCTGAAACACGACTTGGTGGGGTAGTGGACTGCCCTGTGGTAGGCACAATACCTCGGGTCATTGGTCCTTTTCACTTCCTCTTGATTCTGGAACGGGGGAAGCTTAATCTTATTATTTTCCACCAAATATTTGAAGAGGCCGGGAATCTCGTCGTCCCTTAAAAAATAGGACTTCACGAATCTCGACTCCGAGGGCCTTTACTTCTACGCCTCTTGCTGCCACTGCGACTGTGACTGCTGCGGCGCTCACTGTTGCGGTTGCTGTTGGGGCTACAGTTGGAACGTCTGATTTGCGACCGCCGTTCTAGCCTGCTCCTTCCCCTTCCCGCGTGGAACAAAGTTGCGTTTCGGGGCTTCTGTAGCTGGTTGGCCTCTTTCTACCTTTTTTTCCTCTTCAAGAAGCACTTGGCTTGCTCACCACGCACCTTTAGATCCTTCAATGTAGTGGAGGGCGCTGTTCCCATTGTTTCGAGCACATCCAGCGACAGGTTATTGTGGCAAGTCTGGAGAATAAACTCCTCTGTAAGCAGATCGTGGTAATTCATCGCCTTGTTCTAGAATCTTTTGACGAAGGTGTCCACCGTTTCTCTGTCCTTTTGCTTTTCATCGAGCAATGTCTTGATAGATATCTCAGTGTCGTCATCGAATAAGTTAGAGAGAAACATGGACTCCATGTCATCCCAGCTAGTAACGCTGCGTGGTTTGAGACAGTGGTACTAATCGAAGGCAGCTCCTCGAAGGGTGCCAACGAATGACCGCACCATCAGGGGCTCATTTCCAGATATGACCCCCAAATGAGACTTGAAGTAGATCAAGTGCTGAGTGGGGGACTCCTTTCCATTGAACGGCGTGAAGTTGATCAAGCTGAACATCGACGGATATTGGATCGACTCCCACTCCCTAGGGTATGGACACGGTATTCCCGTCTTCTTGATTTCTTGAGCAGAGATCAACGTGTTGATCTTACTCTCGAGATCTTTGGTTTTCTCATTTTCTAGGATGGTGTTGCCACTAGCGTTCTCCTGGCTACCCCTAGTGTTTCGTTCTTTATGGGGTTGTGCAGCACCATGGTCTTCTTCCTCATCAGTGTCACTGTCAACGTGATTGATGTTGTTATAACGACTAGTTTCACCTTGACAGTTCGTTAGCGGGATTTGTTGGTCATGCATTTCTTGCATCTGCTGCATGGTCATCTCCATCTCGAACTTGAAGTTTTCTTTTTGCTTAGCCATCGCTTCTTCTAGCATTTGGCCACTTGTTCTGCACTGATCATTAGGGTTTCTCGGGGTTGCCCTTCACTGGAGACTGTGTTGTCGGAAGCCAGAGCGGAGCCAGCATCCGACACTTCATCTTCCGACGGCAGTCCCTTTAGGATCTTGTTATAATGGGGACGCCGAATGGTTCTGGTCTCTAATCGAGTTATCCGATCCGATGCTTGGGGACCGATATGGGTTACCATCCTTCTACTCATCATATTACTAGTAACTCTTGGCAATTCATTGCCTCGAGTCACTGATCTTCTCTTGCAGAGGCGTCTGGGGCTAGGCTTTGGCAAGCCGTCACCCAGTCTATCGAAGACTGACACTCTTTCTAGAGTGGCTTTGTTGCAGCTACACTCCGATAGCACTGCCTTAATCAATTTGGAACAGAGGCACTGTGCTAGCTTCTTGGGAGAGCTCCTCTTCTAGGATTTTCTCGTACCCGCAGCACGATAGTACAACTCATTGGCATAATTGCCGAGGCAACCCATTGTGTGTTGGCACAGTCTCTCGGGTATAACATCATCGTCGTCAGATGAAAACGTCTCCTTCTGAGGACAAACTGCTTCATCAAAGCTGCCAAAAGTGACTCGCCTTGATGTTCGCCTGTGTGGGCGTAAAGTCTCGGTGGACTCTCGGACTTAAATTCTGAGTACGGTAGGTGTAGCTGGAGGAGCCTTGAGGTGGGTTCGACCTCCTGCATAAGGAGTGACCCGTGATTCCCTCAATGGACCAAGGCGTTCCTTGACGGTTGGCCTGCTGGTCATGGAGGGAGTTAGCTTCGCCAAGAGTCTGGATGCAGACGCCGGAGGTGACCTTAGTGCAGAACTGAATTTAATTGGGGCACCTGTGGCTTTTGGCCTGGGCGCCGGAATGATTAGTGTTGGGGCGCCCACAGCTTTTGATCTGGGCGCCATGGTAGTTTGTGCTGGGGTGCCTTCAGCACTTGGTTTAGGCACCGAGGCAGAGGCGGAAGTGCCGGTGAACTTGGGCTTCCAGACTTGGTGGCTTGTCGGTGGCTTCTTGGCCACCTCCTCCTTCTTCAGCTCACGAGCTTGCTGCACCAGAGCTCGTGTCTGCTAGAGGAGCGCGAGTCGTTTCCGGATGCGCTCCTGAAGCGTAGAACGGTTCTGCTTGACTCGGACCCATTCATTGGTTGACGGCTTGGAGGGACCATTGATCACTTGAGGTTGGAGCCTCTAGGTCAGTCTAGATCTTAGATCTACCTCGTAGCGGATCCCATCCGTTGATTGCATGGCTCGAGCGAATTTGCACGCCATGCTTTATCGTCGCCTCTGGCGGGCTAGCTTGAAGAGTACGGGCACACCATCGGCGGTCATCTCGGGCGCCGGGGGAATTTGGGCTGCGAGCTCTGAGGAAATTTTGCCGCTACCGGTGGTGGCAGGGTTGGATTCACCGTCCTGAGACTCTGTATCTGAGGCCCAATAGATTCTCCTTGCAGCGGAGACCTTCTTGGAGCGGGGGGAGAAGCGGATCTAGAGGAGGAGGAGGAGGAGAGGTACTCCTCGAACTTTTGCTAGTCGAACTCGAACTCGACCTCTTCCTCGACCGGGATCAGGATTCGTGGTTGCGGCACTACGATCTCAGATCTGAGACCATTGGCTCCTACTGTAGTCACGAGCTTGTTCGCTGTGAAAGTTGCTTCGATTGTCATTGATTTAAACATGTTACAAACTTCAGGCACTTACAACGAAATTCAAATAAAAAGATCGCCTTTTTATAAGGCTTACAATGAAAATTGAAAAAAGAAATATTACAACTTTACATTTTTAGAACAAACGCGGGATCCGTTTATCAGATCCTCGCTTGTGTGGGTGTCTTTGCCTGTGCCAGGGACTTGTTTTGTCTGTAGACCACTGCGTAATCCTGATCTGGATACTAGATTTATAGATCTGAGGTGATTATTTCATGAAAGAAATAAAACACTGACGGGTATCAACTCACAAAGGAGATGATCGCCGAAGCAGGTGAAATCTACAAGGAGAAGTCACGCACTGGACCCTGAGATTAAGACGAAGCTTAATCTAGAGGGTGAAGGTGTACATCTGACTCGGATTGCCTCCTCACCGTGTGGATCTAAACTTGGATGAGTTCGACGCTTGCACGGGATGTGGATCTGGCTTTTCTCCTTCGTCGGTGCTCGGATCTATGCAAAAAGGACTCGCAAAGCTCTAGATCTCAGGAGAATTTTTCCAACGAAGTTCCAACCCCTAGAACTGAACCCCCTAGCCTATTTATAAGTATCTGAACAGGGGGGAAGGCTCGAAATTAGACCGCGCACCATTGGTGCCTCGGCTCGGCCAGCACGGCCGAGGCACCAAACAGTGCCTCGGCTTGGCCGAGGCGCTCATTTGGTCCCTTTTTTCTAATTTCTAGTGTTCGTTTGCTCATCCGCCATTCCATCCGAGTTCATTTTTGTCCTGTTGATTCTGAATCCGAGCTTGGTTAATCGTTTCGTTAATTCCGGGATCTGATCGGCTTAGTATTGTCGCTTGGATTTGGTTAACCCCATTCCGTTGACGTTTTAGTCCGGTCGACTTGCCTTATCGAATCTCGCTGACCTGAAGCTTCGATACATTGCTTCGTTGACTCATACACCTTGCCAACTCACTTTAAGAGTTCGTCGACTCGCTTTATGCGTTTTGTGGTGGAGTTACGTCGTCAGCGGTTCTTGGTGGCTTTGCTTGATAGGTCAACGGTTGCGAACCCACCGTCACCGTCACGAGTCTGGTTCGGGTACTAATAAGCAATTTTCAACGCCTACCCTCACAAACTAGTCAACTCATCCCATAAAACTTAACAAACAAATTTCAAGCCAAGAATGAATCGAATAAACAAAAGAATCCCTTTATTAATCTTTTGGAGTATTTACAAGTTCACATTCACAAAAAAAAAATTAAAGACACAAAAGCCTAAGGAGCTAAAGCTAAGGGGTCAGTGAGAGGTCCGTGCCCGCTCCAAGGGTCAAAGGGAGAGCACTGGTAGATGCAGGCAGAGGAGTCAACTGGGATTCTGACTTGGTCCCTTTGTCCCTTCAGCCTGAAGAGCCCTCCTCCTGTCCCTCGGCCATCTCGGCAGGAGCCTCAACTGCTTCATCATCACCATCGTCATCGTCCTTGTCCTCTGCATCAACCGCGTCGACATCGAGTCCTCCACCTAGCCTCTCTATATCCTCAAGGGCCTCCAAATAGTTGGTGGTGTTTGGAGGGTAATGGAAATGTCCGAGAGTGCTTTTCATCTCACTTGGAAGCTACGCCTCTAGATAGTCATAACTAGCCTTGCAGGCGAGCGCCACCTCCGCTTTCCTGACAAGGCCTTGACGGTACTCCTTGATGACCTCTGACCAATAGGCCTCAGACTCTAAGAAAGCGATCCAGCTCTAGGCTAGGGCCCCTCATGATGAGTGCCCTCTTGTGAGAGTCTGTTTCGGGCCATCTCATCCTCCTCAAGCATGCCTTTAGCACGTTGAGTGGCATGACTCTCAACCGAGACTTTTACAAGAGCACAGTCCTTCTCCGCTAGCACGCGAGTGAGTTCCTCAGCCGACAACCTTGCCTTCTTCTGGCTCTTGTGAAGCTCATGCTTAAGCATGTCGATCTCCTTAGACTTCTGGGTGTCAGAGGCTTTCAGATCCTCTATCATCTTTTCCTTTACTTCCATCTCGTAACGCCAGACATTTATCTCGGCCTCTTTAGCTGACAGCTCCTTGAGAGTCTCCTCGAGGTTGGCCAACACCTCAGCACTCAGACTTCACGCAGCAGCCTGAAGCTGGGCATAGACCTCTCAAACGTGATCCATGTGACTAAACATCTCCTACTCCACCAAAGACCCGCGCACGAAGTAGCTTTGGAGGATGAGATGGAGGCCCACATCAAGGACATTTGACAGAATCTCCCTGTCTCCACAAAGCCAGAACTACTCGACCGCCTTCGACAGAGCGACACTCGAGGACCGAAGACCTATTTGATTCATTCTTGGCTTGAAATTTGTTTGTTAAGTTTTATGGGATGACTACTTCCCAAAGCCACTAGTCAGTTCAGCAGTGCCCTAGATCCTTGCACCCCTTGGTGGAGCACTTGTCTCCACTGGGATGTCTCACGCAGGGACCTCAGCTTTAGCCGCGGTCGACTGGGGTGCCGCCCTTCCCTCCTACTCTGACAACCCCCCATCTAGATGGATTATCTCAGTCTCTGGCACCTCGACAACTCTCCCTAGCTCCTGGCTACTCACCTTTCGCAGTATCTTCCACTTTTTGGCTTGAACAACCAAAGGCGCTAATCCCTCTAGCTGAGTCACGATGGGACTGGTTGAGATTGGGTTACCGCCACCTTCACAAGGGCCAGACCTTAGCGAGGACGCTTGGTTGACCTTGTCGCCGCACCTCCTTGGGGCTCAAGAAGTGCGGCACTCGGCCTCTCAATGCTCTCGCCCAAGTCGAGGATCAACCTATTCGCCCTCTCCTCATCCCTAGCAATAAGATCCACAACAGAGATGCCAGCCACTCGCAAGACCGATTGGTCGAACAGGTTCTCCATCTTGCGGGAGCCGATAATACCTTGATCCACTCTAGGGCATCCTTCTCGTCGGCTGACAACGCCTTCGGTGTCAGCTCTTCTTTTATCACCTCAAGCCAGCTCGAGTAGCCTAGCTCCAAGTCAACACCTTCCACCCAGACACACTTCTCCTTCCAGTCTTTGTTCGAGTTCAAATCTGAAAGGTCAAAGACAAGCTTGAACTGGCCCACTGCTTAGAAGTGACAATGAGCCTCTCTCTAGTACGACTTGATGCTAATCAGATACCCTAGCACACTCAGAGATGGCTAAATCCCCAGCCAATGACAAATGACCACGTAGCCCACTAGATCCGCTGTGGAGTTCAATTTCAATTGAATGGGTGAGACCCCCAGGGCTGAGTAGACGTGGTTGATGAAAGGATGAGCGGCAAGTGCAAGTCGTACTCCATATGCCGGACGTATAGCAAATTCTTCCCCTCAGGATGATCGTAGATCGCCTGAGACCTCATCAGCGCTGTCACTTTTTAAGCCCGAGGGATGTCATACTTATCATGAAGGATCTTTAACTGCGCCATGGTCACCTTCGAGTGTACCTCCAACATTAGTCCCTACCTAGTGTTAAGAGCAGAAGCATCCATTAATGTTGTTTAAAAGATCGCCAGAGAGGAGAATGGATCGGAGCTCTAGAATAGGCAGAAAAGTGTTGCAGAGTCAACAATCCCTATCATCCTCTTCATGATTCCATTTATAGGCACCCATATCCACTGCTGTCAAGATCGCAGCGGTCGAGACGATTCGAAACTGACGGCCCAGATCAACTTTAGGATCTAAAGCGCCTCACCACGATCGAGGCAAAGCACGCCTGTCTTAACTAGCCCACAACCAAGCACGCAGTGCGAAGCGCCCGCAGTAAAAAAGTCGGTAGTGACGTCAGCAACTTCACATTAGGAGGACTGTTCACATTCCAGACATTAATGGACCTCACAATAAAACTGCAGTGCTTCTATTTTCACTCGAACCCATCATTAGTCGACTCTAAGTGAAAGGGACTAACTGTTATAACACTTCAATTATTAAATCACAATCAGCTTAATTAGCAAACAAATATCCCACTGTAAGATTCTCAAATAAGCTCACCATCTCGAGACAACCAGAACGCCTAACTCAGACGACCCGAGGAGCCGATTTCTCACTTCGTCGGCTCAAAAGGCAGTACTAGTCGAACTCCTCACCGAGCCGACCCGTCAGACAACCCGCATGACTAGTTGGTCGACACCTCGCTAAGCCAACACGAAAGGCGGAACGTCTCGGCATTTCACGTAGGATAGGAACATGACAACGTTTTGAATGCGAGATTAGAGCCATCAATTCTCTATGCTCGTAGATCTTTAAGACATGTTGGCCCACGTGCCTCCAGTCACTTCACATTAACGCTGAGATGACTTCCACGCCACTCGAAGGCCGACACCTGTAAAGCACATGCTGACTCAGCCGCCAGCTCTTACTCGGCTGAACTTATCAAACTTCCCCCTTATTACTACTATAAATAGGGAGACTGTTTTTAAATATCAAGTAAGCAATTTCTAAGTAACTTTCTGCCTATAAAATACTATAAACAGTCATTTTTACTCCCCCTCTCAAGATTACCAACTAACTTGATTGTCGGAGGAACCACCGGGGAACCCAACCCTAACCTCTCATGGTTTGCTATATGTGCAGCTCACACCAGGAAACAATCAGAACCGGACATCAAGAGGAGTTACCGATCCCTAATCGTTTCTTGACACTCAACTAATTGACTGTGTGATCCGTAGCATTAGCAGTCTTTATTCTTTTACATTTACATACTTTTTTAATGGATTTTTTAATACTAGCCATTCAATCTTCCATATTTTAAAATTAGTTCCTCAAATCATGAAAATTACTATTAGGTTTGACAATTCATAATGTATTTTGAAATTAGTGGCTCAAATCACAGAAATTGCTATTAGATTCCTTAAGTCTTAAGTTAATTTAAAATGTCCCTTAAACTAAGAATAGATAGCAATTACAGAGATTAGTTTAAGATAACTTATGAGAATTGTGTAACCTGATAAAAGATTAGAGAATTTGAGAGACTAATTTCTCGCTAATTAATATCTTTACTCTTGATTGGAGAGACTAATTTTAAAATAACAGAAGAACTATGAGACTTGATAGCAATTTCAATATTTGAGGAACTAATTTCAATATAACTTATGAGTTGAGGGGCCTAATAACAATTTTTATTTTGCGGAGTAATTTATAAATATGGAAGAATAAGGGAATAATATGGAAAAACGTTTTCGAATTTATTTAAATATATAAAAAAATATAGAAGTTTCCAGAGATCCCCACCTTCTCCCTATTATATTCGAGTAAACTTTACCCCTTCAGTCTTTAAATCCACCTACCACTTCTAAAACTTTCGCAATTGTTTCGCTCAAAAGTTGCTCTCTTTTCCAATCGCTCCTCTCGATCGCCGATCGAGCCCCGTGAAGGAATCATAAGAGAACGAGATCATGACTCATATCCTCAAAAGTAATCCCCAATTTATTTACTTCAATTTTTATATTTTCTTTTGGATCTTCATTCCTTCCCTATTGCTTTTCCCTCAAAAATTAGAGGGTGAAATTCCTTAACTTGAAGCTTACGTGGCAACCAAAGAGAGCGAGATCGAGAGAGGGCTCAGGCTAGGAAGCAGCAGGCCAAGGGGAGAAGTGATGGGCTCACTCCTGAACAACGTCGCGAGAAGTAGAATTTTTTTTTAAAGAAAATTTTATTTTTACATTTTATAATTTTATATTATATTTTTAAGATTTTATAATTTATTTTCTATTTTTATATTAGGGATGCAAAAGCGTTGCAAGAGAAGATCGCGAAGAAAGTAGCGCAAGCTGGAGGAGGAAATAATAACGACTCGAAAAATAACACCATCAAGAAATAATAGCTCTGGACGAAGCTCTGGACGAAATTTGTATTAGAAGGTTTTCGTGGTTTAATTATTAATATGTGGTTCAGATCCTCAGATAATTTGACTTTTTATAATTGGGGTTTTTTTTTTAAATTTCTCCTTCTGTGGCTGAGATTCTCATATGCAATATTTATCGTTCAGTTTTGGTTCAACTTGGGTTTGCTCTGAGTCGGTTTACCGACTGGTTTGTTTGGTGAAATTAGTTCTCCAAATCTTGCAATCATTGGGCTAATTCAAAATCTTTTATGGGTCTGATTCAAAATATAAAGATTTGAGAGATTTATTTCACAACACTTCATTGGGAGATTAAATCAAGATATCAAGACTTTGGGAACTAATTCTGTATAAAAGATTTGGGGGACCAATATCGAAAACACTCTTTTCTTTTTTGTTTGGATTCTTCCAGCTATTCTGAATTCTCTGTACAGCTGGAGGATAAGTGGATAACCACTGGTGCCCTTTTAAAATACAAATATATTCTCTCAACTACTATTCCTTTGTTCATTAGAATGAGTTTTTCAGGGCTGGCCTTCATATTATTGGTATTTTAAGTAGAACCATAAACTAAACCAAATCATCACAATTGTTATTTAGTCGTTAATTTACTATAGTTAATCGTCCATTGTATTACCAAGAAGGGAGTAATGGCATATTAGTCCCTTAAATCATTTACAAGTGCAAATTAGTTACTCAAATCTTAGTATTTGCTCATTAATTCGTCAAATCTATATACCTCTTGCAATTTTGTTCCTCCTGAGTTTGAGGGGAATATTCCTTCATTGTTAACAAAATGAAGTTTATTTGTCATATCCTCATTTAGAATAGTATCAATTCTTTTCTTAGCGGGTTTAAACTACACTTTTTCCAAAAAGTGGGACCAAAAAGTTCCTAAAGTAAAAAAGTTGGATTTATAGGATCTCAAACTATGTTGGGTGGGAGAAAAATCTTCGTCCATTTCATGCTTTGGGGTTACTTTGAGAGGAAAATGTATTATACTAGATGAGTTTTTAGGTAATTGCAGATTAACCACGGTGAGAGAAAAGAATAGAGAAGCTACAGGAGGGACGAAAATGCAATAAAACTGCATATTGATAGAATAATTGACAAACACTGAGAATTGAAAGATTAATTAGTAATTATGAATGATTTAAGGAACTAATGTGTAATTAACCTAATATAAAAATTCTCGCAACAACTATCCCTTTCACTACTTAGAATGAGCTTTTCATAGTACTTTCTTCACATTTGAAGTATTTTAACTAGAACTATAAACTAAATCATCATAATTGTTATTTAGTTTCTTATTTATTCTAGTCAATCGTCAATTGCATTCCATCCTAACTTCTAATGAAGTTCTTTGAAAATATTCTTCTAGCCCTAGTCATATTAATTAAACTTGCTAAATAATTAGTTTAAATATTATTAAATTATTAATCTTTCATCTATAGTCTCTGTAATATATTTTTACCAATTTTATTTATATAGCATGAATTAATAAGTTAATTACTTAATTTAATCATGTTAATCCTAAAGTGTTTTATTTTTATATTTATGTATGATTATTGGAAGGGTCAAATAATAATTAAAATGTTCTCACTCTTTTTTTGACATCCAACTCTCCGGCATGGCTGAGGGGCACCTCCAACGGTGCTCTCCAAAAGAGTCGATTCTAAGATCTTAACCTACTATTCATAGGTAGCATACTAACTCGGTTATACCCTTTTGGTAAAATATTGTCACTCTATAACCTTGGAAAACAACTTGGATTATTTGCATAAGTACCCCTTAAAGTATGGGTATTTGCAAAAAACCCGTCAAATATACGTATTTGCAAAAGTATTCCTCAAATTATCTATTTTGGAAAGAAAATACACCGAATCATTCAATTGTCAAATTTGATTTGCTGAATTTAGGTGTCCTTTTTACCAAAGGTGATTATTTGAGGGAGTGTTTTGCAAATGCTAACATTTGGAGGGTAGTTGCACTACACATGATGCAAGGGCTATATCTGCAAGCAACCCAAATAACTTCAACCTAGAGGGTATATATGTTAAATACCAGTTAAAAATAATTCTAATTTTGTTTATTCTATAAATTCATCTCTTGGTCTTCGCCTCTTCATCACGAGCAGAAGTCGGGGCTTTCGTGAAGGAGAGAGAGAGAGAGAGGGGAGAAGGATGACTCATATCCTTTTAAGTTTTAACACAAAATCCTAGTTTTCCCCCCCTCTGATTTCAATTATATTTCGTTTTATATACATATGTTTTTTCTTTTTTGCTTGATTTGATTTGTTAGAGGATTAAGTCCTTAATTCGGTATGAATACGCGGTAGTCAGAGAGACCGGGATCGAGAGAGAGCCCAGGCTCGTAACAAGCAGGCTAAGGGGAAGGACGATGGCCTCACTCCTGAACAGCGTCGAGAAAGGTATAATCTTTTTATTATTGGTAAACCCTAATTTAATCTGATCTCCAAATATTCTTATTTATTGAAGTTATTATATTTTAACTATTTAGGGATGCGAAAGCGCTGCAGGAAAAGACAGCTAAAAAGGCTGCTCAATCTTCTGGAGGAGGAGGAGGAGGAGGAGACGGGAACAACAAATCAACCACCAAGAAATAGAACTACCGGGCTTGATTATCAGTTAATTAATTAATATTTGTAGGAAATTTAATCCTGATTAGAATTGTGTGCTGTTATGTTTTCAGCGAGATCCATGAGCGTGTATTACTGGAGTTATTTACTATCTTATTGTTGAAGTTGGAATTCATATCTATGATTGAAGTTAATATTTGGATTTTACTTTGGGGACAGTGCTGACCAGTGAGGTTTATCAGGGATCTGTGAAGGGGAAGACTTAGGGTTTTGATTACTTTGATTTTTCCTGAGTTTATTGATCAATTTGACAATTGGTTTCATTAAATTGTACTTAGAACGTCTGAGAGATCTTTAACTGGGGAGCCACTCTTATATTTTGTTTATTGGTAATTTGCATTTCAATTTTGTGTTTAATTGTTCGTAGATCTCTACCTATCTATCTCGTCGCTTGCATCTGTTAATACGTTGTAGATGAAATTGTTGTGGTGGTTTCTTGGCATCTTGAGCTATCTATGAATCATGAATCAGATTTGTCATTCCCTTCCCTTACACTGAGCTACCTTAGATTACTGTATTTTTCATTCATGGTTCACGAGGACTGGCCAAATTGAATTTGCATACAAGGTCACACTTTTATCCACTTAGAGACGGGTCATTATGCTGTTCATGCAATGCCATTCTGCTCCCCACTTTTGATTTCTTGTAGTTTCCATTGAAGAGTGTAGAGTGCTCTGTATGACAAGAAGAGATGGACCTGAAGAGGCAAAATTAGGTTGTTGATTTTCTTTTATCTGATTTCTGGTGTTGCGACGGATGTTTTTTGACCCATATGACAAGTTGTTCCCATCAGTCAGGTTATTCGAAGAGCCAGGGGATCTGAAGTTCGAAAGAATTAGCCTTGTATTTTGTTTATTTTTTTTCTGGTAGCTGTATTCCTTTACTCGGTTAATTATTGGTAGTTTTACAGCTCTTTGTAATAGTGAAATGGAATCTCTTAAACAGCATGTGCCTGGCCAATATCTGAGATAGTACGAAGGTTTAAGAGTGGTTGTTATATCTAAGTGTTAATATTTTACTCTAATCTTTACGATTATTAGCAGTTGTGGATGTTCTATGATGGTTATAAGCCTTCACCAGTAGACTTGTTTGCATAGACACTTGTTTTCTTTGCCATGGCTGCTGACATTAACTGCCCTATTGAATTTTTCTATATTTAAGCTGCTGTATAATTCTTGCGTGCTCCTTCCTACTTGGCTACCGTGTTACATTTCCGTGTAGACATGTGTAATTTGTTATCTTTGTAGTTGTCTGTCGCATACGATCAGTCCATGTATTGGTCTGTATCATCTTTGGAGCAAACTCAACGTTTTAAGTGTTTGTTGCAGAAATTTTGAGCTCCATCCCTGAAACCTTATACCTTCGGCCATGGATCCTCTTTTGTACCTCTTAACTCGTTTTAGAGGAGTTACTTGTGGTTTTGTGGTGTTTTGAGCTATTTTCTATTTTTGCATTCCCTCGCGGTTTACTGAGCTATCAGAGATGGCAAGCTTTGTTTATGTAAGGATTGGCCAAATTGAATTTGCTTTCAAGATCAAACTTTTCCATTGTAAGGGTAGATGTTTCTTATGTCATGCAATGACATCATTCATTGGGCTCAGGTAATACCTTCTTGTAGTTAACATTAGGAGTCCAGTACTATATATGGGTGAATTCTGATGAGTGAAGGATCTGAAGAGGTAGAATTAGATCATTGAATGTTTTGTGTTGATTTATGGAAGTTGCCTTGAGTTTGTCGATGAATTTTACAGTTGTTCCCATTAAGTTCTTAGAAGAGCTAAGATATCCGCGGTTCGATTCACTCTTGTAATTTGTCGATTTTGCTCTGTAATTGTTCTTATTTGCAGCTAATGACGGGTTAGAACTTTTTAATAATTGAATAAAGTCTCTTAGACAGCCCGTTGCTGGCCAATATTTGATAGAAGATGAGAGTTTGATGGTAGTTAGGATATTGGAGTTTGTTAACTTTTGGCTGGTACTCATCATGAGCTTGTACGCCCCCGTTGTGATTGTAGACATTCTTATTTCACGATCATATTACATTTATGCAACATATATTTTATCTTTCTTGTTCATGTACATAGTTTCTGTTTGTCATGTCACATTTACGTATGAATTCACGTATTTTGTTTATCTTCATAACTATCTCTCGCATTTTGTTACCTCTGTATCCATGCGGTGGTCTGTATTGTTTAGCATAGTCGAATATGAGCGCGGTTGTTGCAGAAATGTTGAACAACATCTCTGAAATCTAATACCTTGAGGCGTGTACGTTTACCTTTACTGGGAACACATACCCAGTCATTTAGTAATGCATTCTAGATGATTTATTGTGGTTTCGTGGTGTCTCATTGTCTCAGTGATCATGTTACTCTAATCCAAATTTTTAATTTGTGAAGATCTAAATTGTTAAAGATTTGGGGAAGGTTTAATTGTCTTTGTTTTCATGGATTAACGACGGGGAATAGTTAAAGTGTCTCTGTTGTTCCAAGGAACGAGATGCATATCTAGCATCCTAAGCTTCTGACTTTGTCTATAACTGGATACGGTGCTGTACTCATCTATCACTGAAGAATGCATCAAATTCATTCTCTATGGTTCCATAAGAAATCATCCTCTATGGTTCCATAAGAACGGTCAAGGGTTCAATGATAAAAGGAGATATTGAAGGCTTCTTTGTGTTCAAATGAGCTTCTGAAATGCAAATGGTGAGTGTTTGCGTGTGAACTTTGCACTTATATACCCTATCTTTTTTTGACCTTTAAATACCTTATAGTTTACAAGACCTTGCACTTATATACCCTCTTTGTTTTCTTGGCATTTAAATACCCTATTGTTTACATAACTTTGCACTTATATGCCCTATTTTTTTTTCTTTCTGACATTTTAAATACCTCATTGTTTTCTGGAATAGCACTTTGCTATATTCATTTTGTCAAATGTTGAAACATTCTTCTAAGAATTTCAATGTGTTATGCACGTGGAAAAAATTGGTTAATTATATCCCTAAAGTTGGTTCGATTAGGTAAAAAATAATTTCAAGGGGAACTCTAAGTGGGAGGAAATAAGATTGAAAATAAGTTTTTAGTTGAAAATAACAGTTTTAGGGGCATAGTTGATCAATTTTTATCAAATGCAAGTTACACGGCAGTTATTAGGGGAATTTTTCAATGTATAATGATAATACTTCAGCATTTAACTAAGAAAAAGTACTTAAATGCTAATTTAAAAGACATTAGGGTATTTACATGCCAAGGAAAAAGATAGGATATATAAGTGCAAAGTCATGTAAACTATAGGGTTTTTAATTAAATGTCAAGAAAAGAGATATGGTATATAAGTGCAAAGTCATGTAAACTATATTTTTAGTCGTTTAATGAGCAATTCAGCTCTCCAAGGTGCTTTCCTGTTTTGTTTTCCCTATAAATGTCATGCAACAACATTTTTACTACTGTGTTCACATGTAGGTTTTTCTGATAGGATAGCACTGCTTCCGATGAATTAAATTGAGTGGTTTTCTGCAATCAAATTGTCTCTTATTTTTATACTTGCTTGTGTAGAGTTTTTATTTTTTATTTTTTATATTGGAATGTTGAACAACTAAGAAAGTACGTGTGCAAAAAATTGAATACGGCGCGAGTAAGAGTGTTATGATAGGACGAATACGGTTTAGATACGGCTCAAAAATAATACTTCTCATATTTATATCCGCTTGTCATTCACATACATAGATATACCTATATCCACTAAATTCGAATACTGATACAGATATAAATGCCAATATATATGCGGATATACATGCGAATATTAAATAGGTATGAGAAAACTAAATAATATCAAAAAAATATAGTTCATGCAAGGCATGAGAGTTCATTAACATGTTCGTTTTGTCTGAAAAGCTTAGATGGATCTCTTGATCATCAAAATCTGTCTCAAATCTATCTTAAGGATTAAAACAATTGCAAATGTATGGTCAACAGATCTCTGGATATTTTGGATACGGCTCTAAATATTCACTACATAGCTCCATAACTCTATCCTATCGGTTATAGTCTTTAGTAACTATATCTGTATTCTAACAAATACAGATATAGATATATCTGTGTAGTCCCCCCAAAATTTTTCCCAAAATTTCTCTTTTCTATATAAGACTAAGTAGCCAATTACTATAGTTTGTATGAGTGAAGATTTATGTAAATATTAGAATTGTGAGGTGTTCTTTAGAAAGTTCAAGCATAAAAATGAAAAAAAGAAAGACAAAGTTGGAGAGAGCCGGGTGTACGATTCTTGTGAGTTGGTAAGTTGGGTGTCTTTTTGTTGTTGGCTAGGAGGAGGGGTGAGAACAAATTGTAAAGGAGTGATGAACCCAACCTCTCTCTTTGCTCTTTATCTCTAAAATGAGAAAGAAATTCTTGTAAAATTTTGATGGTTGAAGAGATAGTAAGAGAGGAGGAGGAAGAGACTAGCTAGGGTTCTTCAAGCTAAGGTGTATCATATTTTTACCTAACTCAATTAGATTTCTAGTCATCTAAGCAAATATAACAATGGTAGGGAAACAAGTTTGACAGTGTATTGAGTATCAATTATATATGAATGGTTGGGTTCTTAAAAAAAAAAGAAAGTTACAAGGAGACCATCGCTAGGAAGGAGATGGGAAACGAATAAAAAGAAAGGAATAATTTCATCAAGTACCCAACTCTTCCAACCTTTGCAGATAGGTTGACATTCAGTAAAAATACAATACAGTTTGGATGAAAAACTTCTAACAGACCACTACAAAAGTTTCTGAGACATCACACACGCCCAATGATATGAAATATTAAATACTACAGACTCTTGATTATTTTTTTTTCAGTATTTCCAAAAGGTCCAAACAGAATGAGGTAAGTTACAAAAGAGAAAGGGATAACTATTGTAAACCCCTAAAGTTTGCAAATATTGCAAACATATCCAAACTGAGTTGTAGGGCTATAATAGTGGCCAGATAATTATCTATAGAATCCTAAACTTACCTAACACTTTTAATAGGTCCAAATTTATTGGAGAAAGTGTTGTAAAAATTATGATAAATTGCTAAACTTAGTAATAAGCCTATGCGAACCCTTTTTAAGGGTCTTAATATTATGTGATATTTGGACGTAGACTATGAAATGATTAGTATATGTCTATAATAGTTGGGTATTAACCTTATAATTTTATACTATAGGATCTAGTTGATATCGAGGGAGAATCTTTCTGGGAGACTTGGACCGCGAAAGGTGAGTTCAATTCTCACTATTATTTTTATAATAAAAATCACATGAGCATTATATTTGACGATCTCATACTCGAGAGATAATTATTTTATTATTATTTTTATATATAAAATGAATGTGATTTGACCTATACTCTAATAACTTATCCTAATAATATGATTTTGATTTCGTATGAGATATTAAAAGTAAATGTGATTTCATATAAAATGTGTTATATGATTTCGGTTCTCATGCGATCTCAAATAAATATGAATATTGCCTTATTCGAAAGTTATTGAAGAAATAAGTGTTTTGAATGTGTTTCAATGGTTTAATGGATTCAATAAATTTTTTGTAACTTGGCATTTGAAACAAAGAAATAAAAGTGAAATTTGTAAACTGTTTTAATTAAGATGATGAGTTTTACACTCGTACATTTAATGCAAAAGTGTTTATGATTCTAATAAATAATCTGTTTTTGTTTTGACAAGTGATTCTCGATGTTTGATTCTCAATGTTTTTAAAACCCTTAGAAAGTCTACTATGGAGTGTTCTGTCTATGCCTGCCATATGGTGAATACACCTTTATCCCCTTTCGGCATTTTTGAATATATTCTGGCCCTCTTTAGGCATTTCTAATATGGTCGGCGGCTTATTGCAGTGTTATGTGCATTCTACTCCCGAAAATTATCTGTTCTGTTATGCATTTTATGCATTCCCATATTAACGGGCTATAATATTTCGTAGCCTTAGTGTGACCTATGAGTGATTCTTGCAACTATGTGAATAACTCATCTAGATTTGAGATTCTGACATTCAATTGTGAATTTGAGAAAACGATAATATTTTGGTTTTGCACAAAATTTAATTGTCTGCTTTCTTTCTGAGTATTTATCTTGATTGTAAAAAGTCTGATTCAGGAATGTATGATAGTGTATTCAGTTTGTATATAATAAAGAGTTTTAAATTATTGCACTCTTTCCTCAAAATGCCAATAATATGTTCTTTTATGCAATATTTTGTTATCTTAGAATTTAAAGTGCAAAACCTATAATTCACTATTTTTGAGAATTATTATTAAGTTAGATATTTTAAAACACTAGAGGGAAATGTTCTAATTGAGCTTTAGCTCACCCCGTCATTTTCAATTTTTTCAGATGCCTCAAAGTTCTGAGCAAAGGCTGGTTCTTAGGATGAGAATTTTGTTAGGAGGCGCTATAGGGAAAGCCTCTCATTGACCTTGTGTATAGCAAAATGTCGTGTATTGAATTTTCTAAAATACTTATAACGTTGAGCTTTTGGATTGTGAGTACTAGTTAAGTGTATAGTTTGCTCTGAAATTCTATCATCAACAGGTTTAATATTTTGGAGAAAAACTATGTGATATGAAATGCCAGTCTTGATAGGTGCGTGAGACTTATCTTGTGCACGGGTATCTGCTGTCGCGTGTCCCGTATCTATCTTCCGCTCTTATTTTGTGGGCGTGACAATCCGTGCATTCGGATATTTTTGTGCACACCTACTTGTGAATATAAATTAAAAAATGAGACAAAAAATGGGTGCCTTTATAGGAGCTTAGATGTTGCTCTTACTAAGAATAAAATGTAGGGGGATAGATCAAAATGGTTTTTGTCAAGTGCAAGCAGTGCTGCTAAATGCACCAGTTAGGATTAAGTGATAAGATTATAGTAGCGTACAGAGTGTTAGAGGTAAGCAAATTCAGTAGAAAGTATAATTAAAAAGGAGGTTGTAGCTATGGTTTGGAGAGTTGTAACCAATGTTGAAACTTAGAGTGGAAGGGGGATTTTAGTTGTTTTAAGTTGCGAGCACGACTTGTATCCGGAACTGATGCAAGTCGTTGACTGCAACTGCAAAGAGTATTGGTAACTATAGTTGTAATTGGACTGCATCGCTGGATATTTTCTAATTATACATTGAATAAGGGGGTGTTTGTTTCAACTTTTTTTTAGGATATGGTATGGATTTCAAATTATAGGATGAAAAAGGGTATATTTTGTAGTTTTAGAATTCCATAAATTGTGTTTGTTTTAAAATAAGTTTTGGGATATTGGATCCCCAAATAATAAAAAACTAATTATTTTTAGAATTTGTAAAATCCTCTCTCAAAGAGAGGATTTGGGCTGTTTTGGGCTGGATATCTGACAACAAAGTCCAGCTCATCACTCAAAATCCCGAAACCATATCCCAAAACCTAACCCTAGCCTCACTCACATTCTTTTTGTAATCCATAACTTTGTTTGATACAACTCTAGATTTCAAATTCTAAAATTTGTAATGCTACAATTTGAGTTTGAAACAAACAAAATATTACAAATTATAGTATTTGGGATCCCAAAATATTAATGAAACAAATAAAGTTTATGGAATCTCAAAACATGTTAAAAAACCTATGGATTTGGAATCCCATGATGAAATCCATATCCTAAAATTTTGGGATTTGAAACAAACACCCCCTAAACAAATCTGAGTCTTTAATAGCTAACAAAACCTTAGTCTTCAATGCATATTGCAAAAAATGTATCGAATTATTCATTGATTTGCTAATGACGTGATATTGTTAGCTCAAATATAGAAAAGGAAATTGTACGTATCCATTTCGGGTCAAAATGAATTAAAAGATTGCTCGTGTCCAACCTATTTGCATAAGCCACACATTTGCTAACATTGAATCTAGTTAGAGTCTTATGTTTAGGCACAGTCATAAAACTTCACCACTTAAAAACTAATATTAAGGAATTCCAAGTGCTTAAAAAAAGCGGGGGAAAAAAAGAACGTTTACGTTCAACTGCTTAACTAGCTCTATAAAAAAAATGCAAAACCTTTAATGTTTTTTATTAACCTTCAGAACTTTTTCCAAATACCACAAAAATTTGAAGGTTAGATTCAGAAAAGTGCAAAAAATTTAAAGGCTAAGTGATAAACTTCTTCAAAGTTTTATGAGATTTACCCTTTCATGAATATTAGTATTTTCTCAACTACACTTTAGGATAGAGTAGAATAAAAGAGGACACATGGCAAGAATCAATAATGCATTTGCTACTTACTCAAAAAGTTGGGTTAATTTCACATAACCAGCATGAACTGCACATAATCATCACCATGAACTTTATTTATTTCACATAACCCCCATATCTTTGGATGTCTCACAAAACACCCCGAAACTTTAATCTTATCTCACCTAATCTTCTTGCATGTAATTTGTAAATAACTAAAATTATCCTTGGGAGAAAAAAGGATCTAAACTTCGTCATTTACATGCAACATACCCCCTCCCTTAAAATTTGAGTTTTTTTTTTTCTTTCAAGAGAATTTAGCTATTTGTAAATTATATGGGAGGGTTTCGATGGGAAGAGTTTGAAGTTAAAGAGGATTTTGTGAGACTTTTGAAAGGTCAGGGGGCTTAAACGAGATGAGTTTAGAGAGATTATGCGCAACACCCCCAAAGATTAGGAGGGTGTTCGTGAAATCAACCCTAAAAAGTTACGCCACCTACCCTCATGCTGGTTTCCTTTGAGTCCCGTTTCCCTCATCTTTCATTAGTACTCACCAGCGACCTTTTATTATCCCAACAGTATCTAATCTTGTACGTATTAAGTATTCTCATTTTATATTATATTATATTATTTTTCTTTTTGGATTCATTTTTTATTTTTTCTGACAATGAGGAGTATTTCAGAAGCCTCAATGCTGCTCTAATTTTGATGCATGTAGCCAAAAAAAGAACAGTGGAGAGAGAGAGAGGAGAGAGAAAGAGTGCTGCATAAGCTTCACATAAACCTTTGTCAACCTATTTTTACTTCATCTGAGAGTCCACAGACTCTCCATCTGAGAGTTCCTCAGATTGATTCTCAGAGAGAGAGAGAGAGAGAGAGAGAGAAAAGAGAAAGAAGAACAAGTAGTAGCAACTTGAGGAAGGAAAAAGGTTGGATTTTAATCCCCTTTTCTTCTTTTCTCTCAATTTTAATGCATTTCATGACCTTTCCTCACTTGGGTTTTCTGGATTTGACCAAAATCAAAGGACCCATGAACTCAATCAATGGATTATTGTGCTGTTTTTTGATTTTGATAAGCCTATTGGTGGAAGTTTTGATCTTTGTTTCCATGCAATGCCCCTTGGTTGATTGATGCTCTAGAGTACTTTCTCAGCAAATGGATTGAATGCTTTCCTTCGATCTTAATGTTAACCATCTTCAGAGCTTGTAAAATTTCCTATTATTGTAAATTATTGCATGATCGAAGCAATGCTTGGCGAGTCTGTGTGATATTTTTCTGACTCAAAATCTGATTTTGATTAGCCCTATTGGTTTCAGTTTGCTTTGTTTGCATGCAATGATCCTTACCTGAGGGGGTTTCTTCAATTATTTTTCTTCCAATTAGTGCATATTTGTTGATTGGTCAAGATTGTTTTTTCACTTGGGTTTATTGGATAAACATCAAAATATCATTTTTTTTTAAAGTTCTTTGCAGGATTTTATACAATGCTGAGGAAAAGGAGCAGGCCATTTCAGAAAGATTCATCCTTTTCCTGTGACAATGTTGTTCACAAAACAAGGGGATCCCCGTTCTTCACTGTCCCTGGCCTCTTTGTTGGCCTCAACACAAAATCCATGGACTCTGATTCTGCAAAGAGCCCAACTTCTCCATTGGACTTCAAGTTCTTCTCCAATCTCAGTAGCTCCTTTTCAAAATCCCCGAGATCCCCGGGCTTCGAGGGGCAACCCAAGAGTTGGGACTGCAACAGAGTTGGTCTTGGCTTGGTTGATTCTTTTAAAGATGAGACAACCTTAGCTTCTTCAGAGAGCAAAAGCATCCTCTTGGGTTCACAAATGAGAATTCATATATCAAATCCAAAAACCCATTTGAGCTCTCTGAAAGATGATATAGTTCTAGCTACTTCTCCCAAATCCTTGCCCAAAAACTATGGTAGCTCTTCACAAACTCCTATTGATTCCCCAAAGTTTGACATTGGATGCATTGAGAATGAAGATCCTGGCCCTTCTTCTTTTCCTCGGACTCGGGTTTTTTCATTCGACTTGACGAATACCCAATTGAGTTTATCGAACTCTATGCCGATTCCTATTGGAGATAGCAGTGGGTTTATGGGCTCCCTCTCTGCGACCGAGATTGAGTTATCAGAGGACTACACTTGCATTATATCCCACGGGCCTAATCCAAAGACTACTCACATTTTTGGAGATTGTATTCTCGATAACGATCTGATTCGTTCCTTAGATCATAAAAACAACAAGAATGTGGATGCAATTTTACCCTCTGATGATTTTTTGAGCTATTGTTTTTCTTGCAAGAAAAAATTAGAGCAAGGGGAGGATATTTACATGTATAGGTTAGTCTTATAACAAACCCCTTTCCTTCAAGTTTGTTATTAAATCTTTTATTTTGGTCTTTATTGAATATTTTGCTGAATGCGTTGCAGAGGAGAGAAAGCTTTTTGTAGCTGTAATTGCCGCGATCAAGAGATTTTGTCTGAAGAGGAGATGGGAAAGCCTGCTACTGACGATTCTTGTGAGTATCTGGGATCTTCATTTCATGAAGAAATATTCGTCTCTTAATCCTATCGCCATTAATCAACGATCAATGAGACTGAAGAGGTAAACAAATCGATCATCTGTTTAGTGAAAGTGCTGTCTATGTGAATCTTTGGCGGCCATGGATGATTCCTGTGTACATTTCATTTGTTTGCTGATTTGGTTTCGGCGATCATGATGAGATTGGTCCAAAGGATTGATGGCCGGAAAATGCTTATTTTTCTCTCTTTTTGATGTTATGAGATTTGAATTTCGGATAAAAAGCATCGCTTTTAGTCATAATTTTGATCAGAGAGGGTTTTAGCCTTCGTGTTGGCACCCCAAATTTTCCCTTTTTCTTCTTGCAGACTTATCATAAGTTCAATGAATATGATCTATATTTAGATAATACTTTGTGTTATATTTGGTTCAGATTTTGCTTGGTTGTGTTGTATAAGAGAGAAGAGATGAAACTTCTCATAGCGACCTCTCATATTGATTCGTAGTTAGTTCATGTTACCTCCATATCAGAGATTGTTAGTTTCAAATCTCTTCGAACTTCATTGGCTCTTCAGTCTTGAGCCATTAGAACCTTGTAATAGAATCCGATGCTTGCATAATAGTGAAAGAAAGTGATCGTGGTATAAATTCTAAGTGCAATATGTATGGGGATGCTTTACCCCTTCCTCCCTTAGAATTCTTCACCTCGCATCTCACCATTGCTGAACTCTGAAGCAGCTTTAGGATGTTGCGAAAAATTCTGACAGTCACATATCATGTTATTCTAGTTGCTTCAAGAAGATATGGCTAATCAAGTCTTGGAATCATAATGAGTACAATTCTAAGTTCCTATGGTAGTTCTCTTCTGTAGTCTATAGACTTGTACCTCAATTTGAATCAAAATCTTATATAGAGATCTTGATCATCTCTGCCAATTATCGCTTTCCATGACTAATGACCGTCTTCATCGGGGATCTGGAATGACTGTCTTCGTAGTGGATCATATTTCCAAATGCCTTCACTTACCGTGAAGATGATGATGCATAGTTCACAGAAGTACCATGGCTGTTTTTATTAGTCGTCGCGAACTTTCAAGTCTTGCAGAAAAATACCATATACTATCAGAAAATTAACCAATGAGGATGTGGCTCCTACTACTTAAAAGAAAGTGACTTAACATTCAAGTAGCGTTTTGATACCGGTATTTTCTGACAGTATGTGGTTTTTTTTTTTAAATATAGATTTGAAGCGCGGTACTTTTCTCTGTGAAAAAAGTTTACGGCATTTTATATAAAAACCCCTAATAGCACTCGTTTCCCTCTGACGGGTTGCTTGATAACAACCTCCCAAAGTGAGACTTCTATTCTGAAAATAACCTTGTTTAGGAGAAATTAGGCGAGTATTGACCCAGTTTTCCCTATGCTAAAAAAGCCCTCCAAAACCAGTTCTGTTCTGGTCCACTCTCTCTTGGATTTTGAGCGACCTACCTCCTGCTCAATCAAAACATAACCGAGTTATTTCAAAACTGGATCATGACCAATCGTATTCCCTTTTCGAGGAGTTTGCTGAACTGACCCTGAAGCTTGATACCTTGACTGAGCCCGCCGTGTAGAGTTCATACTCGTGTATGAATCAAAGTGAGGAATTTGAGACTTTCAAGAATCACAAAGAGGGTGTTATGAACAATGCTAGTAGGGTCCCAATTGAAAGAGATGCTGATTGATTTGAATAGAAACAAAAGAGGGACTGCGACCCTTTGTTTTTGTTGTTGCTGTGGATGCTGCTGAGATCAGTGAATAGTCTGCTACGGTCTGATGTTGCTGCTCCCTGCAGTCATCTTGTTCAACTGGTGCCCATGCGGTGTTGTCTATATGCTAGGATAAAACAGATTCTTCAGTAGGATTGGTTGTGAATGGATCAAACTTGACCAATCTTAGTCTCATGGGTCTTTGCAACAGTTGGTTACAATCTATTTTCAGAAAATAACCAACCGCCGAGAACTCATATGTGAGTGTAGTTCCACGAATGAACTACTGAAATATTTTGAAAATTTGAATTAGACCAGTATGTAGGAAGTTTTGCTTGTAGGTTTTAGTTTTTGCCCCCTACACGATTGGTACACCTATTTAATCTAATTGATGGATAAGATGTCTTAAGGGATGGAGTTATTGGATGATATATAGTTAATTGGATATAACTAAGGTCATTCATCATAAACTTTGTAATATGACAACTACCTAGAGTTAACTTATGATGGAGCAAAACGTATGGTTACTTCAATATTTGCCTACAAATATGAGAATACAAATCTTATCAGAACACTCCCTATGTGAACAGAGTGTTCTGCACTATAAAGTGTTAATTGGAATCTCCAAAATGCCCTCATCTTTGTGGATGACTGATAACAAATTTTTTTTGGGATTCCCAACGGTTTCCCAACGGGTATCCCTACACCTCATTATGGGTGAGATTAATTCCCACTCACGCTTCGTGTTTGACGCTGGCCCGAGGGTTTTCTGCTTGCTAGGGGATTCAAACACAGGGCTAGCCCGCTATGGATCGTCCCCCTAACATGAGCGCAGCGAGGTCTTACACCGCTGTGCCAACCCAGCGGGTTCACTGATAACAACTTGCTCAAATGTTCGGTGGACCGATAAAAGTTTTTACTCTAGATATCATAATTTTAAAAAAATTTAATGCATGAAATTTGGGTAGTATATTGTGCTTGTTGGTTTGACAAATGGATGGTCCTATCCTTCAGGGTTATGGTTAAAGGTGAGAAAGATGACTCTTTGAGAGTCCAATCAATGGAAATTGAATGCTGTACCAACGGCCACAATTATTAACAAGCATGAATTTAAATTTAATTTTTTATTTTTTGAGATAGAGAAAGGAAAAAGGCAAAGAAATAGACACATCACATGAGACCAATTGATCGGGTACTTCCATATAAGAGTCTTGATCAAGAGTTACTGATTTTTATTTGTATCACCAAAGCCATCGCAGAGTTATTTTGTACCATTTGCTTGCAAATTGATGGATTTTATAGACCAAGATGTAAGCAAAATAATTATACAATAATTAGGTTATTAGTTACCATATTAGCTTGTGTCCAGAGGAAATAAAAATTGAAAGATTCTTTCTTCTTTTCGACTCCAAAGAGTTGTTTTAGAGGTGTGTTAAAATTTGAAATCTAAACCAAATACGTGAATAGTCCGGTCAAATTGTCAAATTTCATATGTCATTTAAAATCCTAACACACACACACATATATCATATCATACTCCCTTTAAAAGCACGAGTTCGGGAAAATCTTTCGGTAGATAAAAATACCCTTAACTCTTTTAGATATTACAATTCAATTCAAATCTATCCTAATTATCCTAATCTCATGTGAACT
>JBAKGM010000412.1:9722157-9743766 GCA_037177215.1 Asparagus racemosus | reverse complement strand
TGTCGGGAACGAATCCGTGTCTGATTCGTGTCAGACACGGATTCGTGGCCTCGGGGGAAGTATCCGTGCTTCATAGATTATCAGGAAACACCATACATTGTATTCTTAGAATTGTGTGCATTTCAATTCTGCAGGAGCTTATCTACATATGAATATTGGTGTGCTCTTTTACTATAATCCTATCACTGTATTGTTGTTAGTAGCATTATTATATTTACTAGCAGTATTCTTAGCACTTGTGTTGCAGTATCCATTTCCATTGTTCTGAATCTAGGATTCAGTGACTAACAATTCATCACCTTCCTGGATCTTGTACAGAAAAAACATGTTCAAGTAAGGCAACAGGAAAGAGATTATTTATAATGAAAGTGAACATTAAAATACTCAGAAACTGCATTATAAACAATCCATATGATTTTGACTGTGAGGACATGCAATTATATATTAGCCTATTGCAGTCAATCAGGTCTACCAATTTTTCATTTTAACATCCATTGTAAGATAGCAACTTCTTTATCTCTTTTAGTTAATCATTGAATTACACGTACTTACTATTGAATAACACGAACTTACTATTAATCCAAGACATGTAACACCTTCTGGTGCATGTTTGTCCCTCAGTACTATACATAAGTTTGTTGCCTAATTTGCTTCTTCATACTCCAAAAACAAATTTGAGATCTCACTTGCTTCTCAAGAAATTGAGTACTAAAAAGCAAGCAATAAACTTATTTAGACTATTAATCTACTGAGGAGAATATACTTATCCACCACTACTTCCAGTTAATCTCAGCTGAGGAAAAGCAATTCAAGCTGTAGAATTTGAAAGGATGTCATGGGGCATGGTAACACTGAGGAGAATATACTTATTGACTGGTGCTTCCATTAAATTAAGCCAAAGAATTGAAAAGATAACACGGGCTGTGATAAACTGAGTATTAATGTCATTTGGAGAATTTTACTGCATCTTTCTATTTGTATAATTGAAGTATCAGATTTCCATGTCTCTGTTCAAGAATGTGTTAAGTTCCAAATTCAAGCTTTAGCATTTAGGAAGAGATTGTGGAGAAAAACACTGCATATTTAATATTAACAAAATGGTCCACATAGTAGATACTCTAGATGTTTACAAATTGCTTCCACCTTCCTACAGAATTTAACTTTTAATAACTAAAACTTGGACATGGAAATAGCCTGACACATTGACGAATTCATAAGATTTATAAATATTGAACTTCAAGGTCATCTAGGCCTCAGATAATGGTGAGCCCATCTTTTTGTAGAAAAAGAGTCTAAGAATAGTGCATCTATCATTTTCGTTTGCAATGTACAAGAAAAGGTCCCATTTTGTGTGTAGTAGTACAAGAATAGTATAACTCTTGTGTACAGTTATTACTACTACATACTAAAACAGTTGTAACTGGTTGTATCAATATGACACATGGTAGCTAGTTATTGTTGTAACTTTTCATCTTCCCTGTTATTATATATTCTTTTTTTCTTCTTGCTATGCCTTCTCCATTCTCTATGCTTTCCCCATAGGAAATAAATCCGAAACTTTCCAACTTCCTTGATATTAATCCACCATAGCAACTTTACGTTTTCTCTCTTCTCTATGCATTCTCTCTCTGTTCCTTTGTAAAGGGCCTACTCTTTTCACGCTAATAAAGAGCATTCCCTCTTCTGCGGAAAGATAAAATCATCTCTTATCTACAGGAAGTGATGTTATATATCAATCATTTCGTATCTACAGGAAGTGATGTTATATATCTGCTCCTGTCTAATAATCTAGGTTCTGAAAAGTGCAACCATGTTATCTTGTCAGTTCTGAAATAATCTTTTTAATAGCACATACTTTCAAGTGAAAAAAAATGTTAAAATCAAAATATTACAATACTATGGGAGCAATAACAACACTGTAATAATCTCATGCATTAGGGGGTAAAAGCGAGTAATGTACAACATATGAAACCTGTCTCCTATTAGGGGAAAAAGCCTCAACTTCATGCCCTGTGATTTATACTACCAATAATAATATGAGTACAATCAAGTTTGCCAGGTTTGTCTCGAATCTGGGGATTGTTATTATGTTGAAAACCTGTTACTCTTTACTAGATGCAAAAGCAAACTTCAGGATTTTCACATCATCTATACGACTCTATTAAAATCTTAGTAAGGGTAGATGAAAATTAAGGAATGGAGGGAAATTCCCCAATTTATAGTTGAGTTCTTAGGAAAATTTGTGATTTGTATAGGGCAAAGTGGTAATTTTGAAAAAAATTGAATGGATGGACATTTGTCCATATCCTCTCTCTCTCTCTCTCTCTCTCTCTCTTTCTCTCTCTCTCTAAACCCTTCTATAACAAACCAATAAACAATCGATATTTTCAACCACACCTACAAATAAAACTTTGAACACTAGAGGATTTAAAATAAAAAATGGCATATTAAAATATTAAATATTTACAAGGATAGAAAATTTTAAATTATAGTTGCAATGACCAAGAGATTTGTTAAAGAGGTATAGAATATTGACATGAGAAAGTCCTTTGATATTCAGATTAATGATTAACGGTGTATCAAAAGGTATAGAAAGAGAAACTAAAGATACAAATTCAAAGTAGCAAACAATTCCGCTCACCACATAAATAAGTAAAACCATACATGTTAATCTTTAAATATATAAATAATAAACAATAAATTATGGAAATAATATTTATATATCACGTAATATAAATTATTTTTCTATAAAACAATTAGTATTAATTTCTTTGAAACTACACAATTTATTTCTTATATCATGTGCAGTACACGTGCGCATTATGCGTGTGCAATTTAACTAGCATTTGATAAATGTACATCGTACGGATGAAGATCGTAGTTTGGAGCTGACGGAAGAAAATAGGTGGTATGGGTGAGTTTTTGTCACCATAGGAGTAATTTTCCTCTTTTGGCGGCTGATGGCCATAAATTTCATGTACAAAATCAGAAAATTAGAGAAAAAAAACTTTTCTTTATGTGATCATATATTAGGATAATAGGAGAGTTTACCTTCAGATCCATTGTTGACATCAGATTGAGTAGTCAAACTGCCGAGGGAAACACTTTCATCCATCCTCGCCTAAGAAGATTTTATTATACAAGAGAAAGAAAATAAGAAAATGCAAACAAAAATAAACTTGAAAATTTCCCATGCCCTGATACTCATGTAACTTTGCAAACGTTAGATAAATGCTCTTTTATAAGGGATCTAAATTTAAATAATGCATTGCTCTTTGAATCTTTTACTGGATTTTATGTTCACGCAGATGAGAACTCATCCATAAGGCAAAACCTAGGTTAAAGCCCTTATAGTATTTCACACCAAAAAAAAAAAAAGAACTATGTGGACCAACTGGACCATGCTAGCTTTAAGCCACTGTAGTTGAACTGGAGACAGGTCCCACCTGGGTCAATTATAATTATGAAAATTCATAATTATAAAACTAAGGTCCCAGATAATATTGGATTCAGAACTAGGGCCAGAAAACAGAACCAATGTCAGTAAGCTGCAGAAAGAATAAGTAGTGGCAATAAACAACTAAACATGTATAAATGAAAGCCGAAATTTAGACACCAATCAAAAATAAGGGGAAAAAAAAACACAAGTATTAGAGAACTAAATGCAACTATGTGGGCAAAGGACTTACTTCATTAAATGAGTCCAAATTTTTAACATTTGATTCTTGATGCGTACACAACTCATTATACTTCAGATCCTGCAACATGGCATATCATTTTAAAACCAAATATGCAGCTGGATAACTATTTAACTTTTTTAACACATCTACAACCTGTGATATCGGAGGCACAAGGTGCAAATTGAGTTCCTCTTGATCAGATCTACTAGTTATCTTTGTCGAGCTTGTCATTTTCTCACCATTGACCAACTAGAAAAGAAGAAAGGGACAGTCATGTAAGTTCAACTGGGAAAAGTAGTTCCTAAACTTCATGATGTTATCCACTAACAGGTTTTCTCTAATAAGGAGAAGTTCCAGTCCACTAATTTGATGTGAAAATGTGATGGAAAAGGCGGAATTGGTCTGACAATGGCACTCAGGGAGGCTCCATTATCAGGGTTATTTTTGCAGTGTTCGGTTTGCATGAAAGAGAACAAAAACCGTGTAACTGGAATGTAAAGCGGTATAAGGGGAAAAGATAGAATATGCTGTTATTTTACAGAAAATACAAGACAAGGAAAACAAATAAATATTCAATGATTACTGGGGAGTGGTGGGATGAGAGTGTGATATATGTCCTACTTTTCCCTCCACATTTTCTGAAAAAGAAAAGTGAAATTGATTGAAAAAAATTACAACATCTAACTCATACAATCAACAGAAATGCAGAGCAAAGATGCTGATAAGAGACATTGTCTGGGAAAACATTCAAGGGTTAAAGAGACTTGTCAGATGTAGAAAAACCTTCCAGGAGATGCAAACAGCACCTAACTGGATCGCACCTTAATTATTTCTGGATCCATCCATGGTCCTTTATTGGATCTCAGGCAGCCACCTTCATTTTGACAAGTGCAAGAACCACCAAGAAAAGCAGGCAGTTGACTGTCAACAGGAAAAATGGGAAAGGGAAATTGCATTTAGGATCAGAAGATCACATAAAAAGACTAATAAATATGGAAACCTTGAACATACAAGAATGGACCTTATGTCTATGATCTCTAGCAGCGTACTTTTATACCTATCTCCTAGAACCTGCTCAATTAAGCAAAAAGGAAACAAAACCAGTTATTCATAAACTTGAAGATGTTTAAGAATATGAATGTATGTTCACCTGTATCTTAGCAGATGTCCTGGGATCAATGAAATTTTTTAGGGCACTCCACAATAATCTGAAACCATTTCCAGCATTAACAATATACATCTGATTTAATATCTGCATGAATAAGCTAGCATCAAAAGACAAGTAGAAAACTAGCTTATGGGAAGTTGCTAAATTTAGTTTTTAAAAAAAAGGAAATTTGACAATACTTTATTGTTTACATAATAAAGAATCACCTCTGGATAGTTATTGCTATCAATTTTACTGATGTGGATGACAACATCATGAGCTAATTTGCCAACATTCATCCAGTTCTGCATAGCCAATTAAGTGGAAGAGTAAAATTACTGATAAAGAACTTTTGGAACAAGAGCTTGTTAAGCAACATACCACTCCTTGCACATCTAATATTGTTGTCATAGTATCGATGTGCCTTTTAGCTGCAATTGAGCATGCTGGATATTTCTCAAGAAATACCTTTTCTAATGCCTGCACATGGTACTTCAAAAATCTCTCAACTGTGGTAACATTCATAAGCTTGTTTGGGTCAACTTTTCCTAGTCTCTCAATATACACAGGTCTTCCCTCCTTGTCCACTCCGTGATAACCATGAGGATAGTAATTAACCACCTCTTGCAGTTCATCAAACATGAAATCCTATATGGAAACAAGTTCTTAGACCATTACAGCAAAATATGAATAAACTTCAGACAAGTCAATTCAACCATCATTTTTATGTTTACTTTGCTAGACAATGGAAGTAATAATAATTGCATTCTACTTCACATGGTATACTTATGAGTTATATTTGATAGAGTGACACATCCACTGTTCGTGTTTGTCAATGTGCTCTAATATGCCATCTTATGTGCGAAAAGGATTCTCAAGCTATAAGAGTCCACCTTGCAACCCTCTCAGGATGTGGAAGAGTTCTGAGCTTCTTCTTGCTACTTTTGGAAACTGTTGTGTGCAAGGAACCTCAGCGCCAAGTAAACCCCAGGGACTGAGGCCACCGTTTCACAGTCTAGGCCTAGGTGAATAGCACAAGGTTGCAATGCCCATCAATTAGAAATTGGGAATAGACATGCCATAGACATGGATCGACCCTTGGCCTTTTGAGCCAAGGCCCCAAGCCCCAACCGCTATGCCACTTGCAAGGGGTAACTGTTGTACGCTTTGCTCATTTAGAAATTGTGTTATTCGTTAGTTCAACTTGAACTTTGATTTATTGTAAATATGATTATTGTTGTGATATTTTCTCACCTTGGCATTGTGTATTTATCATATGCATGGTGTACTTTCAGAATTTATTTGCTATCAGTGTAGAACTCTTTTGTCCAATGCACTTTCTTAGTTTGGTAGTTCCTGCAGTTCATTTAATTTTACAAACTCTTGGAGGAAATCACCTGAAGCTTGTCCGATGTTATAGGTATGGGTGCTTATGATCTCAGGTTGATAATATACTTACTGTACTAATGGTAATAAATATATTGGTAGGCCTTGTCACCTATGCTAACCATATCAACAGTGTGTGTGACTGTGTGCTGACGTATGTATTCATACCTATATATAAATACATACATACATATGCCTATATATATATGTACAGATACAAGCAAACACGCACCGTCACGCACACGTGCACATGCGTTCGTTGGAGTCACTTGGAGGACGGGCAGGCATGTGCATGAGTGAGTATTATGCTCTAATGAAATTTGGAATGGTTTTACTAACTTAGTTCTCTCCACCAAAACTTACATTCTTTACTATAATATTTCGAACTCCTTTTATGAGGACAAAGCTATTAACTAAAACAACTTTTATAGAGGCCAAGTGACCAATGACATATATGAAACCTGATTGCTGATCTTTCCACTAAACCACTGAATTTTGGGCGTTTTACCACTCTGTGTTACAAGATGAACATGATTGATTTTTATGCCTCAGCTTTGAGGAGGGGTGTTAGAATAAGTATTAGACTAATCCAGGTTATTTTGTTCCAATGCAGCAACTTATGTGTTTCTTTTCCTCCTCTCAACTTATCATCTATAAATAGATTGATATGGCTCATTAACAAAATATCTCAGTTTTCTCTCAACAGATAGAATTACACCTGTAAAGATGGTAGTAGCAAACTATAAGACATTGAAAAACATATATAGTTGGGGCATTGGGCTTGTAAGAAAGTTAGTCATACATTACATTCACGTCTTGGTTAAGTACTATAGCATAGAAAGCAACTAAATAAACCTGAAAGTGTGAGATGTAGTGTAGCAACTAGCATCGAATGGAGACTACATTGGGTGCTAGAATATACCAAACTAAATATAGCAAAGTTATCATGTAAGAAATAAGAGTTTCAACAACTTACTTAGCATTCCTGAACTGATAGTAATATGATAAAAAAATAGATAATGAAAGTATGATATATTTACTTACCTCCAGAATAGAATCTGTACCAAAGTCACTTCTCCACTGAAGCATGTCTGACCACATATGAGTTGCTTTGTCAACATTATACCCTCTTGCCTTCAGAAATCTTTAAATAAAAAAAAAGCCAATTAAAACATCTAAATTGTATAAAAAAATCTAAATTGTGAGAGATAGTTAACAAATAAAAAATAATAGATTAAAATGGAAGAAACTCTCAGCCTCCACTACAACCGCATGAGCGCACACACACATCAGCATGTGATCAAGCAGGATATTCCCACTGGGACACATATGATCCTTTCATAAGTTTCTTTATGGTGCGTACCAACGAGTAATAGTCTAATAAATGCAAAATGATTAGCACTTTAAGTGCGTACTATTTCACGTGTTACCTTTATAAGCCAACTTTACCTGTTGGTGAAAAGCCATTCAGGGATAGTGTGATCTGCCTCCGGTGTTTTCAGTTAATGGGAGTTTTAAAAAAATAAAATATCTTTATGATTTATCCAAAATAAAGTGATGTTAATGATGGTAATGATTAAGATTATGCAAATAGAGGAAACAATGTACATAAAGCTTATGAAAATGTATATAAGAAAATGTTGACTTCATGGGATATATACACAAGTGAAACACATCAAACTGACTTCATAGGATATATACACGAGTGAAACATGTCAAAAATTCTAGACAACATAGACAGCACATTCAATAAATCATATATGTCATAAATGTGTGCGCGTTCAAGGAGTTTAGTTTGTCCGTGAACTGATATCCAAGTGTAAATGGCCAAAGTCAGTTGACCGTCATTCTTGGAAATTGGCATAAACTAAAGAAGACCACTATATAGTCTGTTTAGAGCACAAAGCTGATATATACTCAACAGATATGTATACAACATATCATGGACATTGAATACATCTGGAGACCTCTATAATTCAACTAATATGTGAGTATATATATCTAATGAAAGACGAAAAGTACATACCAACCAGCAAACAATTAACACACCCATCACGTTTACTGCAACCATGGTCCCGTTTGGATTTGGGTTCCCAAACTTGAACCCACAATCAAATTTAAAAAATCCGAGTTTGCCAATATCTTCGAAGGGCTATATCGCCTGATATTTCCGATTTCAGCCTATATATTGGAAAAACAAATTCCAAAGGGCGGAAAACAATATGAAACATTAAATATCATCACGGTAAGGTCCTTAACCCGATATACCAACCGATATATCGACCGATATTTAATACATTGACAACATGAAATAACATAAGGATCACCAGAACAAACAAACGGTCCAAATGAACTCTAGAAGGTCCGTAATAACCAACATATGAGAACTTAATTAAGTCACCAGGCTCATGTAACAACTAAGATAAATATGATGCAGCAAGGTTTAGCTAGTAATGACTATAAAATGCAAGTATAATGAGATTTACTGTAAATAACGCAATCAGCTCTAGCATTCTGAGTTGCATGAGCTAATATTGCATTGTTACAGTAGAACAAATTCGAATTGGTAATTGTGGTGCAGGTCATATTTCTCCAATGATTATTTACATAGGACAAAATACATTCCTCTAGTGAAGATTTTGGTTCATACATAGAATTAACGACAGAATCAAGAGGGGCTATCAAGGTCACAACTGTTCTAGAACTTTGCTAAGCACATTAATGAGTTTCTTTAGTTCATCACATAAATACGACTTGTGACCCTTTTGAAACTCTAAGTTCAGCTTTTTTGAAGGAAACATATGTTATAAGATAACATCCATTGATGTCGTTCTATGTTATTAATTAGTGTCAAATATGGAGTATGGTAAACTCCCATTGGATCCTCACATAAACCTTTAACTTCAACTAACATTCCAGAACTTTCCCTTCTTCAGTACCTAATTGTTAGAATCATACCTATGACTACAGTTCAGCCACCTACCTACGACTGCAGTTCAGCCAACCTATAGCTACAGTTCAGCGGCCTATAGATCGTGCTGATAGCATAATTCATATAGCTCATATTCTACTGTATAATTTGTATATAAATATTGAGTTTCATATCCAAACCAATCAATGAGAAGCTCTCCTTCATTTCTAAGATTAACATGGTGTCAGAGCTACCATTCAAGCTATCCTCAAATTAATTCAACTCTCAATCTTAGCTAGCCACTAATCTAGCAGCTGTTATCACCTTTGGTTGTTGCCATTTCTTGGTCTACAAGCTTCATCACCTTTCTCTGCTCGTTAGTCAGAAAACCTTCTGTTGCTACCAACCTTAGTGCTTGCCGTCACCACGGCTATCATTCAGCTCTCGCAGCCACATTGACTCGACCTTAGATCCTCGCTTCAAATTGCTGTCATCATCGACTCCGTTCTTCGCAGCCCTCATCATCGCCTCCTCTCATTTCTTCAGAAACTCTATTTGCATCTCTGTTGCTCAAGGTACCTATCATTCTCTTGCAAATGTGCTCCATCGCAGGCATCCACCAAAGCCATTATGGTGTCCTCTCATTTTCTTAAATAAAAGCCACAAAGCCTCTTCTCCAAACCCATTTTTACCAAGTTAGCAAGAACCAAAAGCTTTTGGTAAAGTAAATTTGAGGTATCAAGTTAAACATTAAAAACTACTCACTGCCAAGAGCTCCCATCCATAGACTATCACTGGTTTCTCATTCTTATGAAATCCAGTTGCTCTTTTATCCTCTAGTCACATCTTGTGAACCCCAAGACATCACTTTTAAGACCCACACCCTTTACTTTTTGCATGGGCTTCAAAACTCTTTATTGAGCTGTCTGTTACCTATTTAAAGTGGTCCACTTGCTTGATATTCTCACTCTTTGAACTCTAATCTACCTTGTCCTTGTGCAACTAGCTCTATTTTCTTCATCTCATTGTCATGGACAAGAATGGGATCTACACTTTTCTGCCTCTTGATGTGCAACACAAAAGTGTCGAGAATTATAAGCTTGGGCTCTTACTATATAGTATAATCTTCAAGCTTTCACACTGTAGGGTTATATCGATAGCTCACTTCATTGTCCTCTTGCAACCATTATTGGGTTTACACTCTCATCTTATGTATCATCAATATTAGAGGCCACTTCTAGTAGCTCGTCTAGTGATGCCTCTCCTATCATGTATGCTTAGTGGACTAGTACTCTTTAATAAATTATGGCTTACATTATACGATCGGTACATATTCCTATTCGGCTATCTCTTGGGTGTACGTCTGCATCCCGTGAGCAATAGCTAGCCCTCTCTCTCATAGTTGTTCAAACTGGTGCTGCTTGTGAGTATCAACTTCATCAGGAACTTCAGGATGCTCGTCAGGGTGATCGATCTGTTCAGAACTTCTATTCCTTATTATCACACTATTAGGAGGGACTGCAAACAATGGAGGAACATGTTCCTGAAACACTTTCCAACTTTGCTATTGCGTTTCAAAAACAACATGATTGTTAGCAATTATATCACTTTGTTATGCGCCTTCGTTCTGAGTTTGAAGGCCCACGTGGACATATTCTTGACCGCAGTCCTCTCCCCAATCTCCGTGAGGCAGTTGTTGAGTTTATTTCAGAAGAGACACGCCCTAAAATGCTTTCTCCTCCAACTCCTGCAGCTCAGCCTTCACCCCACAGTTTTGGCTACTCCTCAACAGTCTTCTTTTCACCGGAGTTCTAGCAGCACTTCTGATTCCTCACGCCAACTCTACTACCGCTATTGCAAAAAGTCAGGTCACCTTATTGATAAATGTCGGAAGAGGTCCGGCATTCGAGAAGACTCAATCCCAAATTACTGCATCAACTGGCATCAGTCCTACTCCTTAGGAGATGGAAACTCTTAGCCCTCTATTTTTTGACCAACTCTCAGAGATTACTGCATTGGTAGCCAAGAATGTTGGACTTGGTGCTTCCTCCAGCTTTGATTTCACTAATTTGTCTGCTCATTCTGATACTCTTACTCCTTGGATATTTGACTCAAGTGCATCTCATAATATGACCTTTGATAGAACTATTCTTACAAATTGTTCGTCAACTCCCTCTTCATTATGCATTTATACTGCTAATGACACTACCCTTGCAGTTACTCAATTAGGTGATATTACACTGAGTTCTGATACTTCTAGTCGTCTAACATTATCATCTGTTCTTCATATTCTAAAATTATCTACGCAGCTTTTATCCATTGGTCAAATTGCAGACTCTGATTGCACTATCTTATTTGATTCTAAATCTTATATTGCCCAGGAGCACACCGGCCAAAAGATTAGGACAGATCATAGAGTCAACGGACTTTATCAGTTGGAGTCTCTACATCTCTCTTCTCCCTCCACAATTGGCCATGGACTCTCTACATCCGATCTGTGGCATCGTCGCTTGCGTCATATTTTTAGTTCCTGCTTAAAACTTGTCTGAATCTGGTGTACTAGGAACCTTAAAATTCTCTGCTTTATCAAGCTGTACTAGATATCAATTAGCTAAACAAACTATCCTACCATTCTCATCTAGTGATAGTATTGCTTTAGCCCCGTTAGATTTGATTCATTCTGGTATCTGGGGACCTGCCCTATTGTTTTGTCTGGTTATCATTATTATGTTAGTTTTATCGATGACCATTCTCGCTACACCAAGGTATGTCTCATGCGTGCTCGTTCTGATATTTTTGATATTTACAAAGATTTTACAAACATGATCTATCCTTAGTTCCATAAACGTATAAAAGATTTCCGTTTTGATGGTGCCTGTGAATATCTCTTCGGCAATGCAATCTATTTCAAAATCTCATGGCACACTCAGCAATCTTGTCCATACACTCATGAAGAAAATGGTGTTGCTGAGAGAAAACACCGTCACATCCTCGACATTACTAGGGCTCTTTTGATATCAGCGCCAGTACCTCGTTTTCTCTGAGCTAAAGCATTATTGATTGTTGTTTTTCTTATCAATATCAGTCCATCTTCTATATTAGCTGATATATCTCCACATTTTCAACTTTTAAAGTCTCAGTTTCGCTATTCTGTTCTTTGCACTTTTGGATGTGTCTATTTTGATATACTTTCGACTTATGAACGAGGTAAACTATCTCCATGCGTTGCACGATATATCTTTCTTAGCTATAGCATAATTCACAAAGGCTATCATTGTTATGAGCCTACCACTCAAAGGCTTCGTATTGCTTGACATGTCACCTGCTTTGAGAATGTTCCGTACTATGCTACTTTAAACATAGATCTCCCCTTTCTTCAACCACCTTCATTACCTTCTACCACTGTACCTATACCCTTAGCACATGTACCTTTTGCTCAGCCTACTCCCCCTTTCACTCCAATGACATCTACCGACGATTCTCTTAAATAATGTACACCTTCTGCAACTTCACCTGCTGGCTCACTTCCGATGCAAGATACTTCTATTGACATCCCCTCTATGCCTGTGCCAGCTTCTCCGGATGTGACACCTCCTCGTTGCAATCCCCCACAAGATAGTCATCCCCTTGCTAGGTATGCTCAATGCATCACTAGTACTTATTCTCCTGAGTTTATCTCTTTTCTTGCTGTTATTCATTCTATACATGAACCTAACTCACATTCTGAGGCAGTTAAGTATCCAGAATGGCAATAGGCAATGAATGAAGAATTGGAGGCTTTCCATCGGACTCACATTTGGGATCGTATTTCTTTACCCTCCGGTGTTAAACCGGTAAGCTATAAATGGATTTATAAGGTTAAGACTCATTACGATGATTCTATTGAATGGTACAAAGCTCATCGGGAATTTTCAAAGGAGTATGGTATTGACTATGAAGAGCAAAGATGACATCCATTTGCACTCTCATTGTTATTGCAGCTGCAAAGCATTGGCATTTATATCAAATGAATATTAAAAATGCCTTTCTTAATAGCTATCTATCTGAAATGGTTTATATGCAGCAGCCTCTATGGTTTTCCTCTCCTCTGGGACATGTTTGTCGCCTTCATTGTACTATATATGGTCTTAAACAAGTGTCTCGAGCTTGGTTTGAGTGTTTTTGACAATCTTTTTTTCCATTGGATTTATTGAGAGCCTAGCCGACTACGCTCTGTTTTATTGGTCATCAATCATCAGCCTCCGGCACGGTCATTCTCTTACTTTATGTTAATGATATAATAACTAGTAGGAGTGATTCTTCTGCCAATTCTTCCTTGATGCAACACCTTTTAGTGTCAGTTTTGAGACGAAGGATATTGGATATCTTTGTTATTTTTTGGGTATTGAGGTCGCTGCATCCTCTCATGGCTATCTCCTCTCTCAATAGAAGTACATTGCATACATTCTTGAGCATTCTCAATGATCCTTCCATTTCCACCACTCCTCTCTCCACTCCAATGGAGATGAACTTGAAACTTCGACATGATGATGATTCTTTATCAGAGCCTACTCGATATCGGGAACTTGTAGGAGCATTGGTTTATCTTACTGCGGTATGTCCAGATATTGCTTATGTAGTGCACACCTTAGGTAGTTTGTCAATGCTCCTACTTCTGCTCACTATGCAGCTCTTCTTCGGGTTCTCTGTTATCTCCATGGCACTATACCTCAGTCATTATTTTTCCCATCAGACTATTCTTCGTCTATTTGTGCATACTCTAATGTTGGATGAGCCGATGATCCAGCCAATCGACGCTCCACCACTGGATTTTGTATTTTTCTGAGATCATTTTTAATCTCTTGGCGTGGTAAGCGTCAAGCTGTTGTCGCTCATTCCAGTACAGAGTCCAAGTATCGGGCAATGGCAGATATTACAGTTGAGCTAAAATGACTTCGAATTCTTTTGCGAGATCTTGATGTCTCAGCTCCTTCTCCAATCACTCTATACTGTGATAATCAGAGTGACATCTCCATTTCCATAAATCTTGTATTCCATGAGCGCACCAAACATATTGAAGTGAATTATCTGTGGTTCGCCAAAAGCATGTTGCTAGTAACATTATTCTCTCATATGTTGCTTCCAAGGATCAAGTCACATATTTGTTTACCAAGGCTTAAACTATTTATCAATTTTGCTACTTCTTCTCCAAACTTTCATTTTTCCATCCATCATGAGTTTGTAGGGGGTTGTTATCTATGACTACAGCTCAGCCACCTATTTTTTAACCAGAAAACGTTATATATATATCATTGCTAGAGAGAAAATATTACATAAATAACCCTCTCGAATAACTCAAGAGCTGTAAAAACCCCACAGTGAGACATTCCTCACTTTGCATACTAGAAATGAAAAGAAAAAAGAAAATTTGAGCTATAAACATTTAAGCTCCTGAATGCGAAACAATAAAGAGAGCAAGCCAAAAGTAGTGCTAAGTTCCTCAGCGACAATAAATAAAGCGACAATAAATAAATCCCATCTGATCTTGCCATAAGAGGCGCTGGATGTGTAAAGGGAGTTCCGATGGATCAAAATAGTATCGGGTCTGGGGGAGACAGCGTCCCAGTTTGGACAGTGAGCCAGCAACCATGTTGGATTCTCGGATACAGTGACGAATAGGGGTGTGACTGAGGTGCTGGTGCATGGCTTCCCAAGTGCGAGTGAGCTGCCAATGTGGACATGCATGACCAATGCTCTTAGCGAGGCTCATGGAGTTAGTGAAGGCAGTAGTTGGATGTAAATCCATCTCATCAATGATTTCCGCTCCCAATGCTAAAGCATGGATTTCCCCTTGAAAAATGGTACCAGCACCCTTGGGTCCTGCATAGGCACAAAGGAGTTTCCCTATGTGATCCCTCAGCACCCCCCAATTGCCATTTGGTTATCACAGCAAGATCCATCTGTGTTTAACGCAAAGGAGTTTGTTCGTGGGGAGACCCAGGCAAACAAAGAAACTCGTTTGGCCTTCGGATCCGTAGGCGTGATGCCAATAGTCTTCAAGGAGTCAATTCCATACTTGGATGAATACATCATTGGTTTAACAAGTTGATCCACATGTTGGAGGGAATTAATAATCACCATACGAGCATGCATGTGATCTCTATTCATGCCACCGTAGATTAAATTGTTTCTATAGCTCCATATCCGTCTACATATAGCAATGCAAGCTAGCCTCCCCATAATCGAGAAGTGCGACTTCCCCTTACAAGTCCTAAACCACCACATGATTCTAGTGGTGTTGGATTGTGAAGGGAAGGAACGGCAAAAATATTGCTGAAATAAGACCATAGGGAGTGGGCTAACTCACCATTGATGAATAAGTGGTCCAGGGTCTGAGATGCATTGTTGGAGCAGCAGACCCATTTAGAAGCTATAGAAATGTCACTTCGCTGCACTCGCTGATCTACTAGGAGGATATTGTGAAAAATCCGCTAGCATATAAGCTTAGCCGAAGAGGGCATAGGAGTGGCCCCTATGTCCTCAAGAATGAGCACACTAGTGTTCACGAATAGAGTCCCATACCGATTTAGTAGAAAATAAACCAGTATTCTCAGGAGCCCAGTGCCTTATAACATCATTCTCCGATAGCATAGGAGCATGGTCATGCAAAGATTGTACCACATCAGCACCCAGTGTCGGTATTAGATTGTCAAAAAGCCATACACCATTGTGATTAAGATCCCTAAGTTTCAATGGATATCCTCATAAGGCCTGAGGAGATCTAGGAGAAACTCAGGGTGCCATCTATCATACCAAAAAGATACATTACATTTGCCAATGGACCAATAACAGCGACGGGCAAAATCCAGTTTGATATTGTTTTTCCGTTCAATGGAGCATCGCTGGGGGCCTTGCCATTCAGCAGAGGAGAATTTGATTTTATATTTTTGATGCATAAATAGGGCCCAAATAGATGATTGCTTGCAGATTTACCAGCATTGTTTGAGGAAAGCCTTTTTAACATCAGACAGCTTGCGGATGCTAAGGCCTCCTTCCAAAGTGGGACGACATAGATTATGCCATCGTATCCAGTGTATCTTTTTGCCAAACTCAGATGTGCCCCAAAGAAATTAGCAAATAGGGATTCAATCGTTTTAAGAAGGGACTTAGGGACCGCTATCGCTAATAGTAAGTGAATAGGCATGCTGCTTGGCACATGTTTGATAAGGACGAGTCTACCAGCTAGGCTTAAGAGCTTGCAGTGCCACCCTTAGAGGCGCTCTTTAATTCTATCAATGAAGGGGAGGAAAGGAGCAATCCTTTTTCAACCTAGCCGAATATGAACCCCAGGTATAGCATAGGGAAAAAACCACGACGAAAGTTCAATGTGCTCTCGACAACTCTGGTACGGGCACGAGGAGCATTAGATTTGATGTAGTAGTGGCATTTGGACAGATTGAGTTGTTGGCCAGAACTGTTGGAATATAACTTGAGAAGAGTTATAACTTGGTTAAGAGAGCTTTTAGATGTCTTAGCAAATATAATCAGGTCATCCGCAAACAAAAGGTGTGTAGGACATGGCACTAGGGTGGTGGAGTACTTAGCTTCCTCCAAGATGAGATTTGCAAAGCCTAGAGACAAAGATTCCTCAGTAATGATGAACAGGCTAGGAGAGAGTGGATCTCCCTGTCTCAGGCCTTGAGAGCTCTAAAAAATCTTTTGTATACCTCCTGAAATGCCATCGAGAATTTACAACGACATATGCAAGCTTTTATTAGTTCAATCCACTCCACAGCAAACCCGAGACAGGACAAGACCTCCCATAGGAAAGACCATTCTAGGCGGTCGTAGGCTTTATGCATGTCCAAATTGAGGATGGTGTTAGGATGTTTACCTTTTTTGTCGAGCTCCCTACAAATTTCTTGAGTGAGTCCAATGTTGTTGGAGATACTCCGGCCTTGAATGAAGGCTCCTTGATTAGGTGATATAAGAGTGGGAAGGACCATAGCAAGTCTCGCACATATGGCTTTGGCGAGAATTTTATAGAGCTATGCAGAGACTAATGGGCCAAAAATCATTGAGGCAGTTCACTGCTTTGTGTTTTGGAATGAGGACTAGGATTGTGTGAGATAGAGACTCAGGAAGATTTTTATAATGCAGGAACTCATTTGTGGCCTCAAGAATGGATTCTCTAATGATGTCCCACATGGATAGAAAGGAGGAAGAAAACCCATCAATACCTGGGGCCCTATCAGCAAGAATAAAAGAAACTGCATGGTGTAGTTCCTCCATGTTGAAGGGAGCCAGAAGCATGGAGTTTGTCTCTGCGTTGACTTTGGGAGTGACCAGGTTCAAAAGTTCCGCTTCAAGCTGATGGCTTTTCGAAAAGAGTAATTTGGAGAAGTATGTAATAGCAGCTTGGTGAATGGCAGCGAGACCTTGTAAGATTTCATCATTGAGGCCTTTGATGGAATCTGGTGTGGACTGAGCTGTTTTGCTTTTAACTATGCCGTGGAAGAATTTAGAATTCAAATCCCCCTCTAATAGCCATTTGATGCGAGACTTTTGTTTCCAGAATATTTCCTCACGGGTGACAATTTCTCTCCATTTGGCTTTCTTCTCGAGGAGAAGAGTATGGGTGGTGCTGTTCCAAACATTTTGTAAAGAAGATTCCTGAGAATCTATTTCAGATTCCAAAACTTCTTTTTGTGAGAAAATGTTACCGAATGTGGAGATGTTCCACTGTTTAAGAAAGCGTCAGAGGAATTTGAGTTTTAGGCTCATATCAATAAGTGGGGAGGAGGCTCGAAGTTGTTGCCATTGATTGTGGACCGGGCTTCTGAAGTCGTCATGTCTGGACCACATGCGTTGAAAGCGCTAAAGACGGGGTCCATTGTAAGATGGAATGCACCACGTCAAAATAATGGGGGAGTGGTCAGAAAATGATCTGATTAGGGCATTAGCTGATAAGCCCCCTAGGATGAGGAGATCAGGAGACTGCATTAGTCTGTCAAGGACTTGCCAGGTCCAAGAACGTCCCTCCCTGTTATTGCACGAGGTGAATTTAGTACCTGTGGTGACGATAGGAGCCATATGACAGTCGTGGATACAACTATTAAATTCCTCCATAGCAAGGGGTTAGGGTCGGGCGCCTCCAAGTCTTTCCTGGATGGTAGATATAGTATTGAAGTCACCCCCCTAAATCCATGGCCCTCTATTCAGAGAGTGGATGAATCGAAGATGATCCCATAGGTCCCGTCTTCGTTGGTTAGTGTGTTTGGCATACACTGCAGATAGAGTAAATTGCATATTCTCAATGCTGACGGCAATAGAGATACATTGCACATCACTGCGGATGGTTTTCACTTGCACACCAGGTCTCCACAGAATCCATATTTCCCCCCTAGGTCTTCGTTGGATAGCCAATTAGAAGACTCACAAAAGAAATGGAATTTTCTAATGTAGTTTGCTGAGACAAAAGGTTCAATGATGACGAAGAGGAAGGGTTTATGCTCTGCAATCAATTGTCGACAATAGCCAAAAGTGTTGGGTTTAGCAATACCCCTGACGTTCCAAAAGATAACATTCTTTTTTAACATAAAGAGGTAGTGTTTGGGTCTTTCCTAACCCTGAGTATTAATTTGAGGGGTTGGTCTAGGTGCCTCTTGTTTCTTTCAGAACTGTGAGGCATCTTGGTGAGAGTTTCATCGGTGTCGTGACCTTCTATGAGTGACGATTCAGCAGGGGGATCCTCACCTTCAGAATCATAAGTACCAATTTGATTGGAGTTGAAAGCGTCTGAGGGGTTTTGAGCATCTTGTATAATAGTGTGAGGGGAGCTTGGCTGAGACTCGGCCTCTACTGAGGATTCTGAAGAATCCTCAGTGGAGTGGGCTAGATGAGAAGTCTCAGGAAAAGTTGATGGAGCTGAGTCCTCTGTTGTATGTTGAGGGGGAGCATGAGGGAGGGACGAAGAGAAGTTCATAGGGTGTTTGAGACGAGCCTGTTCCAGTATTGCGACTTGTCTGTTCACCACGTCCTAAAAAAATTTATTGGCTACCAGATTTGATTGTTGCTGTGTTGATGGCAATCCAAAAGAGACAGATTTACGTTTTTGTTTCCCCTTAGGATGGCAAGGAGGCATGTGAGGTTTGTGCGGAGTGGTCGGACGGACCACGACAGGTTCAGCTTGGCTGTCTCCTGGAAGATTGAGTGGCATGACTAAGAGATTTGGAGGAGAAATTGTCTGATGCACTGTCTCTGCAGTCGCGATACAAGGTTGAGCTTCAGGCTGGTGGCTGGTATGGCTAGCCTTGAAAGAGCTGGTAAGAGGTGGTGGATGATTGGGATCAAGCTGAGTGGGGATGGTGGGTTGGCATCCACTCAGATTGGATTTCTCCTGTTGGTTGGTCGAAAGAGGCTGAGGCACCTTATGTAGAACAGCTGGTGTGCGTCCTGGAGGGATGGAGGCCTGATCCTCCGAATGAGGTGGTAGGGGATCAGGACCTGTCTTCAGGCATACAGTAGAGTTATGACCAAGGACATGACACCTATTATAGAATTTAGGCATTCTTTCATATACAATTGGTTGCCTGAAACCATCAAAAAGACCCACCCATATGAATTGAGGTGGGGGTTTTCTCAAATCTAGTTCAACACTAATTCTTGCTGCACTAGGCCTCGCTAGTGTCGTAGTAGCTTTGTCAAAACAAAGGAATCGACCTATCTTGCTGCCCACCGATTCTAAAAACTCTGGAATGAAGCACTGCAAAGGGAGGCGCGGCAAGGAGATCCAAACTGGAGCTAGACACGAACCCTCCTTCAAGTGACAGAGATTGTGCCACCTAAATATTTTATAGGGAAAAGTAATAAGTAGTGAGGACGGCCTTGTGAGGACCTTGAGCAGATCTATATTGTTGTGGAATCGTAGCAGAAATGCTCGCGACGACATCAGGCCAATGGAGAAGGGGTGTTCAATACCCCAAGAGAGGATCTCTTTGTGGCTGGATTCCAGCGATGGTCTGCCGACATGAAACTTCATGACCAGGGCATTAGAATACAGGTCTTCAACTCTTAGGAGTTCAGACGATACAAAGGAGGGAACTCCCTCTCTAGATCCGCAGATGATGTCAACCCCTGTTCGAGGGATTTTTGCAAAGGATTTAACTTCGTTTGCATGAGCTCAGACGAAACTGGGGCCGTGTGAGCTTCTCGCTAGTTGGGTGTAAGATTGCTGATGGGAAGGAGCTGTGCCCTTGGACCTAGTGCCTGGAGCTAGGCACTGATGCTGAAGGAGGGAGGGATGTGGGATAAGGAGCTGGGGTGATGGGTTTGAGATAGGGGAGGGGGAGGAGGGGCAAAAGAACGAAGTGGCCTGAGAAATCGGGGGGTCGAAGGGGAGATATCGGCCAAATCTAGGGTTACTGAGAGGTGCTGACGGCTGAGTGGCCACTGGCTGCGGATCAGAATCGGAGGTAGGGTTATGATGTAGGGTGCTTAATAGACAATTTTATGAAGGATCGGGACAATCACAAGCTAAATGCACATACATACATATTATTTATTTCCGGAAAGAAACGATCATATCTTCCAATCCAGAAGACGGATTCTGACATATTATATATGTAAATCATCTATCTCGACGAGATGGAGTCAAACAAATTGTCAAATTTTTAAAATCTCATCAGTAATCAGTTTTGGCTGAAATCCGAAAATTATCAGCTTTTTCTTTATTTTTAATAATAAAGTTGAAGTCTATTTAGATTAGGAAACAAATTTAATGTTAAGTTAAATTAGATTAGGAAATAAATACAATTTTGATTTATAATTTGTTTCCTATATTATAGCGAGTCTTTTTAGGATAGGATTTGATACTTTCTATAACTTTGTAATTTTAATCTTATTAGGAGTCTAGTTTATTTTTCTATTTAAGAAGAGTCTTGTAAGCCTTAAAGGTATATAATTTTTTATCAATAAAATTTCTTTTATTAAATTTCTTCGTGGATTCGAAATTCTTCGTAGATTCGGAGATCGTTCTTTGTGAATTCAGAGAGCAACCCTTGGTGGATTCTGAGATTATCACTTCCGCTCTGCGTCAATTGATATCAGAGCCTTCTGTTTTCCAATCCGATGGCAGGTGATGAATCCCCTATTTCTCGAACTAAGTTTTATGAGTTGAAGACTGATGTTAATCAGATTAAAACTACCGTAGATCGACTAGCATTGGCAATGGAGTGTCTGAACACGATACGAGTTCGAGATCATGTTGATGGTCGTCAAAGACAAGATCCGACTCTGCAAAACAAATCCTACAGCAATGATCATAGAGGCTACCGAAGACAGGAAAACTATGATACTAGAGGATTAAAGATACCATCCTTAAATGGTAAGCTTCATGCTGATGATTTTCTTGATTAAATTGATGAAGTGGATAGATATTTTGAGTATGAGATAATCCCAGAAGATTGGAAAGTTAAATTAGTGATTTACAGACTTAAAGGAAAAGC